>JAPEVF010000201.1:56042-72102 GCA_029747585.1 Pleurotus djamor | reverse complement strand
CCTCAAGATAGTTRRCTCMACGAGGTCTCTAAAGTCTCTTGGTAATCAATCATACGGAACGCGGCGGTCAGAGTAACGACAAAGTAACGAGTCAGACGAGAACGCCCACGCTGATTGATTCTAGGCAATATTGCAACAATACTGACTACCTTCTTCGCCTGTATTCCCCAACGCAAGCTGATATTCAATGATATGGATATCCACATCCTCGTGAACATGATACATCACGCCAACTTTTTCTGTCAACATCTTGAGAACCAAAACTCATCGTCGCGAAGCCGGGCGCTTAGTGAAAGTTGACGAAATTTGGCTAAGTTAGTTTCCACTTTTCATGTAATCATCTCCTCGCGGATACCGGGAGTGTCAAGAATTTTGCAAACGGCTGTAACTCACCAGAACTTGTTAAGCGCACACGATGGACACTAGCTTTCAAAAATTCAATCTCACATCACATGAGACCCTCCGTGCGCGTGAGTATTAATCCCAGGCCTGGGATTAAACTACTTATCTGATCCTAAGAAGCGATTAGATGCGCCCCGACAAAGGTCATGCAGCTACACGCCTTCCCGTCGAGCTTCTCGAACGAATTCTTGGCTACGTCGACGACAAGTCGACCCTCAGTGATTTGGCTTCGACATCGGGACCCTTCATGAAGAAATTGATCTCGAGAATCTTGTATAACGAGCTGTGCATATCGTTGCCCTTCACTGGAGCCGGCATGTTAGACGCCAAAGCCACCCGCCTGGAATTGACGAAGGACTCGGGATATGCGGCGCTATACGAGTTTCACGACTCACATTGGTGATAATGAGGATCAGTGCAGATACCTTGGAGGAGGTCACAAACCTTTGGGAACAAGTCCTCCCTTTGACGCCCAACCTGAAAATGTTCCAGTTCGACTGTTCTCGAAGGTTCGGGCTGGAAAAATACGCCACACGATTTCTCTTCGTCTTTCAAGCACGTCTTTCCCGTTCAGTCTCATTCACCTCGCTTGGGACTGTCAAGTAAGCGACGAAGACGGGTTCATTGCCTTCTTGGCGTCCCAAACTCAAATAATCCATCTAAAACTCTGCACAGATTCTCTGTCACTGCACCGCCTTCGCCGTGACGCTCTCCCAGCACTGTATACACTAGATGCGAGGCAAGAGGTATTCTCCAACATCATCGAAGGAAGAAATGTGGTCAACCTTCGCACTTCCGTCCTCGAAGACCCATCCACCCCAACGCCAGGGCTCAAGGCGGCTTTCCTTCGTCTATCTTCACTTAGTTGCTCGGCGTGGTGGTCGGATGAAGCGTTCGAGTTTGTTGGACTCTGCTCCAATCTGAAATACCTCCGAATGTGCGATATATATGTGAGTCCTTGCCCTTCCTCAGTTGACCGTAGATTCTGACCTCCACACCATAGCTCGAAGACATATCGTATTTTATGGACAGCTTGAAGTCCACCAAACTAGCCTATTTGTGCTTACTTTCACGCGATCGTCGCGACGAAGAGACACTCATCTCTGGCTTGTTCGATGCCATACCTCCTCTGATGACGATTGATGCCGTTGCAGATGATGAACATGGGTATATGTCTTAGCACGCAATCCGGCCCTGTCGAGGCGTAGCGAAGTCAAGAACATTCAACCTTCCATCCGAAATTTGGGAGCCTTGGTGGTACGATTTTAGTCCAAAAAACTAGTGATTCATGTAAGCCTTGCACCCCGTATTACGCTCGCCCCATGCCCTACAATTGCATCGAACATCTAGAAAATTCGGACTTAAGTCGAAATCAACGCTCCGTGGATGGACTGTAAAAAGTTGTTGGTCTGGCATTTGCTCACGACTTTGACGCTACCTGCGCTCCGATGGCTTGTTCGCCGTGCGGTGTATCTAGCTGAATGAGGTGGCATGTCAAATTATTGTAATGACCACTGGGCATGGTACCTACACCAGCTTGGGCCAAAGACCAGACTGGAAGCACGTCGGCTTCGGCTCTCACAGTCAGCTCTCCGTTCCCGCACTCTGCTGACTCCGCTCCACCCTTCACGTTATTTAGGACATGGGTTCTGAAGCTCGTTGTGACCTGGCCCCCTGCTCCAACTCCATCAAATCGTCTCAAAAAGAATAAAACCCTTCGCATGAATATTTGATCTTTGGATTCTAGGACGCAAGTAATTAATGGGTGCCTTTCGAACCTCGACACCATCAATACCTTCTGCTTCCGTTCCCCCACATCCATGCGAGCGATACAATAGATGACATAGAACGCTGAAATGCCCTGCTATTTGTCTCCGCTTACACGCGGGTATCGTTGATTAATGCAGGCTCTCTTTGTCCTTCCCAGACTAGCATTTGTTTGTTTCGTGGATCTTGGGTAAATTATTGCTCGCTCAACCAGGAAAATTACTCCTGCGCTCCGATTGCGCCTTGAGTATCCCAAGAACAAAGGGCATGGGTCCCACCGCGCTCGCTGTCCATCTTGGATCTGGTGGGTTATTCGCTTGCTATTCGCAATGCATGTGCGACTCAATTATTTCTGTTAATAGATCATTGGGTCCCTCGGAGCCCATATTCACTCTCCGCTGAGTCCTGTGGACGTCGTCTTGCATTATGACTCGCCGCGGCTTGCACAAATCGTAATGCGGGCGTTGTGCGGGCGGTGACGGTCAGTATGGCCACCTCAGCATCATACTGAACCCAGAAGTGATGATACGACCTGAAGGATTTTTCCACCTTTACCGCTCCGATCACGGAGTGACCTCTTGCTCAAATTAACTGATCTTGCCGCCCCTAGGAAACATCATCACGTCCTTTACGGACGAAACGGTCTTCACGGTCTTCACAGCTTTGCTCCAATGTTGATATCAAACGTCCGTCATACGCATTTTCGGACCCACGTCCATCACTTCCCTCCATCGCCGGTAAATCACAATCTCCGTCATACGAAGTGGATCGTATTGAATTCGTGAGATACTTCCAACTTGACCAATTTTCCGTTCTTCGTTGAATATTACCCTTTATTGCAGAATGAGACTTGGGCTCGAGTATAAAAGTCCTCGAACATGGACCATCCTCTCCAGCAGTTCATCTTTCCAAGTCTGACAACAAAGCCCAGAAAGCAACCAGAAACAACCAGGAATGTCCGTCGACGTCTTAACTCTTATCGGTGATGATTTCCCACAACAATTCGTTTGCGTCTCATCCTCAACGCCATTTATCCCTAGGTACCGAAGCGAAAACTACCATCCAGTCCACTGTTGCCGACCATGACTTGACTGGTGAGCTGAGCGCATTTTTGTCAGCGGCATTTTATTGACTGCCGTATGATCATCGGTAGCGGAGCAATGGGAGCAGGCCAATCCTCATCTAGCTTTCTTAGAGCTATCCGACAAAGAGCTCAGCGCCCTCGTCCCTGTAGCACAGTTGGCTACCGCGGAGAGTGGTGACGACTCCACCCCGTTCGTCAAGTACTGCTCGATCGCTACGTTCAACCAATTTGAACTCGGCCTCTTTGTGAGACTTGGCTCTTTGAAATTTCAATGCGGCTCCTGGCTGAATTCCCATTCTTCTAGGTCGCTGGGAGGATTAATTGGGTCAAGAAGTACTTCAATCTCCAGGCCTTCGTGATTCTCAAGTCCCCCGCCAAATTCAGGTCTGTCAAGGGCCCCAGCTTCAGTGGAAGTACCGAGACCAACGAGCACGTTGGACCAGTCAGCGTTGCCCTTCCTTATGTGGACAACCTCAACATCTGGGCCAAGGCAGATGGGACTGGTGAATTCTACGTGACCGTTAACGCCTGGTTCTTCACTCGGTCCTACCAGAAGCGTTTCTTGGTCGCCACGCTTGAATAGGCCCTTCGCTATTATCAACGCTGGGTGCTCAGTATGTACGAGTACTCGGACTTCGAGTTTGTAAATTTGTAAAGACTGTGATATAAACGTTGTGTGTCTGACTTATCTCTCGTGGGACGCGGAGATTGTGTTATCCCACTGACCAGTCTCCCTTTCAATTCCAGCCTTTTCTGCGCACAACATATGCTGCGATACCCTGATCCTCGTACCCCTTGTACCGCAAATACTCGTCCCGCTCATCACGATTCACTGTGTAAAAATGATCCAGATGCCTCTTGTGAAACAGYCGGTACAACGGAACGCTGCCGCAATACTGCTTCGTAAAGACATAACCCGCATTCCCTTTATCCAGATATCCACGCCGGATCAGGAYATTGCGTATATCCCCAGACGTTGTGTAGAAGTGATTTTYATCCTCTTCGCTCCAAAGACGGTAGAGTGGCTGCGTGTCTCCGACTTGAGTGGGATAAACGAAGCCTGCTCGATCTCGGTCGAAGTAGTTGTGATTGGTGATGGCGTCATAGAATTCGAAGGTGTCTGTCGTATAGAAATGATCCTTGATGGAAGGATTGAAGGCTCGTAATAAAGGGACGGCTTGTTGAGGGATTGGACAGGGCTCTGGTGCCCGATCCTGAATACCAGGACTGTGAGAGATTAAATCATTGAACGACAGAGAGGACGCACTGCATCCGTGACGTTTCCCGAAGTCCGCATAGCGGGTAGTGCGTTTGCAACGAAGGCGCAAGCAAACATGACCACGAACAGAATGTGCATCATCACAAGTGGCCCTGGGGGTGCATCGAGCACCGTAGCTGCTTATTTATACGCTTTACGGTAGCGTCCATCTGAAATAAGATTGCACTACAAGAAATACATCCATGTGAACTTGACAAAGACCGAGTGGTTGTACATACTCACCGCATGGATACAACTATGGTATGTACTGGCTTAGTTTGGCAAGGCCCATGGGCAAGAGCCCCGAAGAGGAGCAGTTTTCGGCAGGTCTTTACTCTATAGCAGGCCGAGGAAATTTTTTCCAAANTTTTTCTAGAAAAGACGCGTTAACGGGTGGACTTACAGATATTGTTTCGTTCATGATGACGAAAGGAAGGGAGGTTGACTTAGCTAAGTCATTGCTTTGGCTGATCGTGGGAACATGATATCCAAAATGATGAAGAAATAACCCTTGGTGCGACTTGCCTGACTCGCTTTGGTTCTTCCTTTCTTTATCATGAAACAATGGAACTTGACCTAGCTGCCATGGCGAGTAATTCCTGACGTCACCTCGAATAATCTTTGGAACACCTTGTTCGTTCAGGTTATCGATAATGGGTCTGGAATCTGTAAAGCTGGATGTGGGCTTGTTTTCGGTCCATCTTTTCTCACTCTTTATCTATCACTTACACCCCCGTAGTCGCTGGTGCGTGAAGTGCCCTATCGCGATGACCATATCATGATATGGGCTTAGGTTATGACGCGCCTCAGACAGATTTCCCGTGAGTCGTATTCCAACCGCCTTCAAACCATCCTGAGCAAAACTTTGGACCAGCGCAGTCATCGGTCGATGCGACGGAAAATTCGTTGTAGGGTGCATCCGATTCATGCCCCTATGCTGAACATGATCGGCTGATTTGTTGACTCGCCTCAGATGCGAGGCTTGGTCTATGTATGACACCCTCGCCTGTCAATATCCCATTTCGAAGGGGACGATCACGGACTGGGATTGCATGGAGAAGATTCTCCATCATGCGTACGAGAATCTGCATGCCGTCCCTTCGGATCATTCTGCCCTCATTACGGAGGCCCCTTTCGCGCCCAAGGCTCAAAGAGAGAAGATGGCAGAACTTATATTCGAGTCCCTCAATGCCCCCACGTTCGCCACTGTGATCCCAGCCTTGCTTGTACTTGGCGGCCGTGGCCGCACCGACGGTGTAGTGGTAGACTCGGGGGATGGTATTACTTCCGTTGTACCCATTCACCAGGGCTATCCAATCTCGCGAGCTATTCTTAGACTGGACGTCGCCGGTCGTGACTTAACCGATCTGCTTTCGAAAGGGCCGATTGGGAGCCTCTCGCGACATACCAACAATGACATTAAGGAAAAGCTCTGTTACGTTACAATGAATATCGAAAAGGAAATCCAAATTGCTCCTCCTCACGAGAGGACATATAACTTACCTGATGGGCGCGTGATCACCGTGGGCAGTGAACGGTATGTTGCTCTTTCATGGCTCAAGTGTCCGAACTTACCTTCAATGGTAGGTTTAGTGTCCCTGAAGCCCTCTTTCAACCTGGAATGCTCGGTATTGATACACCTGGCATCCATGAGATGACGTGAGTGGAGAGGCCCTCAACTGGACTCGGCCTAATGCAGTTGTAGGTACCAATCCATCTTGAGATGTGACCATGACCTCCGCCGCCTACTGACCCAGAACATCATTCTGGCTGGCGGTACAACGATGTTCCCAAGGATTTGTCGACCGAATAACAAAGGAGTTGAACGACTTGGCCCCTTCGTCAACTAAATTCAAGATACTCGCTCCCCCAGAACGGAAGCACGCGGCTTGGATTGGCGGTTCCATCTTGGCCTCGCTCAGCAACTTCCCATCCATCTCAATCTCCCAGCAAGAATATCTGGAGTATGGTTTGGATATTGTCCATCAAAGTATGTGTTCTCAAATCCATCATTTAGGGGTACTTATCAACCATTCCGCGTCAGAGAGCTCTTCATGAATATCCACGATTCAACACGCGGGGAAGTCATTGAGATTACACCGTAGTAATAAAGCTACATAAGAACTAGAGTACGTGATACGCAAAGTCCGGTTATAGGTGGTGGGGGACATATTGGAAAAAGTACGTCAAGAAATGGGAAATAAATACATAAATAACCTGCGAAAGGAATGCGTACGAGAGGGAAGAGGGTAATCAAGACGTCTAGGATACCCGAATTATGGCTTAAAAGTACGTAGGGATATTAACCTTGCAAACGGTGTCTTTCGGTGGTAAGGTGCCGTTGTTGAAGTAAGCTTGGACATATTGGAGAGTGCAGTTGGACGGACTAGCCATTATCCCATGCTATTGACCGCTGGGTTAGCAATGGAAAAACTCTAAGAAATAAGAAAGAAGGGTGACGTACCCCCAGACCGTCTTGGGAGAGAACAACGGAACCAGGGAAGAGTGAAGACATTCTATGAGCGCTGGTGCTGGTTTAATACCAGATCAATGGAGACATCGAAGGTGACATACCTGCGTATCGGCGTCACCGGATCTAGCTCATTACTCATGAACAAGATAGGCGTGCTTGTATTTCCATTGGGTGGGAGAGGGCCTATAAAAGATAGGTGATAAGTCAATGAGAAGATCTCAACGAATCGGAGGGAGAGACTCGAGACGTACCAGTATAGCTAGCTGACGATGGAGGCGGCACATTCATAGTTGCGCAGTCCAATGGATTATGTCCGAAAGCTTCGCCGACATATTTACTTTGTCGACCGAGGAAAGCCGCATGTTCCTCCCAGGCCTCCAGACTGGTGACATTACCTCTCCCCCACCCATCGACACATGGAATAACTGATCCAGCGTCTCCGGGAATACGAGCGAGCAGTTCTGGTTCGGGGAACAGGTTATAGTCGGCCAACATAGCAAGACTAGTACCATCGCCATTTTCTAAGTCGTGAAGAATAGACGCGAGGACGGGGAACATTCCGAGTGGTGCATACAGAGCTTGAAGTACAATAGCTTTGAGGTCGGAATAAGTCACGAGCCGTGGCATGTCAAGACCGTTCCAGAATGGGAGCGGGCGTTGTTGAAGGGCAAGGAGGACCTTGTCAAAGCGAGATCGGATATCTTCGACAGAGGGACCCCAGAAAGCGCACTTGTCCTTGCCAGCATCGTAGCAGCCGCTGAAAAACTTCTCGACAACCTTGTCCGCATCCGCTAAATTGCTTCGCCATTGTAGATGGTAGTAATCTTCTGCGTCCATGACGCCATCGAGGACCATGCGACCGACACGATTGGGGAACATTGACGCAAACGTCGTACCGAGTACGGTTCCGTAGCTGATGCCGTAGTACCATACTTTGGCTTCCTCTACGGGTAAGCCTTGTGCCCTTTGTTCGGCTTCAGCAAAGGTGAGCATATCGCGGGCGACAGCTGCAGAGCCGGCGTATCGTGCAGTCCCATTTGGTCCAGTCCCTCCAATGACGTTATTGCACCAGTGGCCATACGCTTCGGCGTTTGCAAATTGGGTAGCAACGGAAGCCGATGAGGCATTTGAAGACTCGCGGAAGTAGAGCGAGCGAAATATGAACCGTTTGTCGTGTGCGCCGGGGAAGCAGTCAATGGTGGGGGTGGTGTTGTTGACACCACGAGGGTCAAATCCGATGATGTTGTAGTTTGGACCGAAGGCAGCAGCCATGATAGGACCAGTAGTCAGTAACGTTTGAACGCCAGAACCGCCAGGTCCGCCTACATTGTTGAGAGTTTCAGCAAAACAATATTCCTCAAGCAAGAAAGCTTAATCACCTGGGTTGATAAGGAGACTTGGAGCTGGCTGGGTAGCAGCAGCGATGCGTATCAGGGCTATGGCAGCCGTGCCACGTTCCGGGTCGTCATAATCAAGTGGTACCTAACAGTCGCGGTCTGGTTAGTACGCAAATCCTTCAGAACCAAGAAGAGAGACTACTTGTAAGCGAGCGCAAGTAAAGTGCTCATAACATGGCGTCCAGAAGACATCCGTTGATGGCGTAATCTACGCATCGAGGTGAGCCTAATAAAATCAATATTATATCCATCTGGAAGGTGGAATTACCTGGGCAAAATCGTAGACCATCGCCGGTGTCTCTGGTGGAGGCGCGAAATACAAATGAGCGAGCATTCCGCTGGTTGAAAAGATAGAAGACCATGAAACCATGGCGAAAAATGCAGGTGAGGCTCCAACATGTTTTCAGCCATCGCCTGTATATAAGTTAGACGTGTGTTGCGACCCTGATGGAGCTCGAATCTTGGCTTTGACTTGGCCCAGTGGGCGCATCGTTATGCGTTGAACGTGACAAAGCTGAAGGATCATCGCTTATACAGCAGCCACAGCCTTGCCCGAAGAAGCCCTTGGACTCTACCCAGTAGTGACATAGCCCATGCTGCGGTCATAGGTTTCGCAAATGTGGATGAGTTACCGCCATGGTTGGTAGAGTCCTCATTTTACCGGTTCAGGACTAGAGCGAGGTGTTGTGAACTGGATGAGTTCACCGTTCACCTGTCAGGTAAAGTTGGCGGGGTGTTGGTACTGTTCGTCTGGGGGATTATTCAGGTATTCAAGCTTCGTATCTAGCTATCGGCAGATCTGACGGGTACCGCAGTCAGTAAGATATTGGATCATGAGCGAAACACAAGTGTGACTCAGGCATCTGAACAGAAAAGACTTCGAACGCCGAGCCGCGGGTCTTGAATAGTTCGAGTCCCGTTCAGCATCCCTGAACGCCCCTTTCAAGTAGCTACACGTGGTTCTTGTTCCAAATTTGGACAAGGGCCGGCGGTTGCGGCCCAAAACGAGCACGCTTGAACATCGACGACCACGACGACCGCGACAAAGACAGGACCACTACAGTCAAAGAGACTTCAAGCTTTGCTATAAAGGCCCACGACATTGATGACATCGAATCATTCATGATCACACCATCATGCTAAACCAAGGTGAGTACAATTTCTCGTTTTCAAAATTGGTGGTCGGTTGAGCAATCTGACGACGGCGACGTGTTGCAGACCCTTCGGAGAACTGGGATGACGACTTTGAATTTGCAACGACGGCTGCTCAGCAGCGTCGCGCGAACAGCATTGATGCGGGTGCCCCGCCTCGTCATTCCATTGCAAGCTCTCGCTTCACCGAAGATTGGGATGACCCACGTCACGCAAATAACAACTACGAACATAAACGTGGATCTGTGATCCTTGAAGACAAACTTAACGTTGCTGGACCATCGACGCCAACGAAACGAACATTGCCCAAGCAAACACACCGAGAGCAAGAAACAGAAAACTGGGATGACGACTTTGAACTCGATTCCAATTCCCCTGCGCGTAACTCGACTCCCAGGAAACCCCCAATAACTCCTTCACGAATGGTTCAACACCCACTGGATGCTGGACCTCGTCGTAAGACGCCTCGCAAGCGGCCGACGCGACCCCCTAATGCGCCGATGACGGAAAACTGGGACGACGATTTTGAGCTGGAGGACTCGGATGATGAGGATGCAGAGTTTGGATTTCACGGTGAGGAAGAAGATAGGACGGTTACGGCGCGTTCAAGGCGTGGGGGATTGGCTCGGATGCCTTCCCCGCCGCCCCCAGTCCCCCCTCTGCCAAACCTGAGCCTGAACACGCTCAACTCAAACTACCACACATCTAACATTGAGCAGCCATTTCCTCGCTCCCCCACGACATCCGTGTTCTCTGTTCCTGCCACCACAACTTCCGGCAGAGATAGCGTCGCTGGCCATTCATACCACACAACCAACTCACAAACACATCTATCGCTTGGTCCAAGCGTCAGTCGGACTAGTGCAGCTCGGACGGGTCGCCTCAGTGATCTGCCCCCCAGCCCACCTATACACAAGGAGAGGGAAAGGAGAAGACTGCGGAAGAAGAGTCGACCGCCTCGCTTGGAGGAGGGCGTTTTTGAGCTGGTGGAGCAAGGGGATACAGATCATCGTACGTTGATCCATTTGTCTACTTTTATCGAAGAGTTGATGCTTTGGCATAGTGAATGTGAACCCGAAGCGGTTTTCTGGGTCTAGTTCGAGTGCACGGGCGAGCTTCGATTCGCAGCGTTCGTCTGACCTCGATGGATCAGCTGGGATTCATCGAGCAAGCCCATTACGACTCTCCGAGGTACCAGAAGGGGAGACCAGTCGAGCGGGTAGTTCAAGGGACCACCCCAGTCTCCCAAAGGAGCCGGAACTCGATAACGGCAAGACCAAGACTCCTTTGCTTACTCGCATAGGCTCTGTGGGTAAGAGATGGGCGGTTAGGAGGAAGAGGGCGAGCACTGCGCCAAGTGAGGTGGTGGTCAACGAAGATGGAACAATTCGTGAGTTACCTTTCATCCCACAATCGGTATCATAGCACTGATTGTGTTCGCAGCCGATTTCGACGATGATCCATCTCGTACCCCTCGCCCCCCAAGCTCGCTATCACACACGCTTACCCAACCGCCTCCACTTCCATCTACATCTCAACCTATTCCTATAACGCAACCCCCTCTCAATCATCACCAGCGACGGATCCCCTCTCAGCCATCTTCCCCGTCCCCCAAGCAAGGGCAGTCCAGCTCTAGTTGGTTTTTTCGGACCTCTAGTAAGGAAACTAGCGGCACGTCGTCAAGCTCGAACGCCAGCTCAGCCGACCTAAGGGAGTTACGGGAAAAGCGAAGCTTTGCTTCCCCAACACCTTTACCTAAGGGTCTGGAGGATGAAGTGGCCGGGACACCTGGGAGCGGTGGGAGTGGTCAGAGTGGCCTCGCGAATTTCTTGCTCAACTCGCCTTCGAAACTCGTGAAACGCAAGTCTCTGGGCTTCGTTCAGCTTCGCAGCAAGAGCAAACCTCTTGATAGTGACGGCGCTTCATCACCTTCATCACCTCCTCCGATATCTAGTGTCTTCCCGCCACCTTTGGCTCATTCCATGTCGACCTCTAGCAGTAATATGTCTTCGACTTCATCACCTTCCGCAACCCCAAAAAAGAACACGCAGCAGGCTCTTGGAATGGGCGCAAGACCCGTCTCAATGCATCCTCAACCCAGTCTGAGCCAATCTAACGCTCAAGGCCAGCCCAGACACGCAAGTTACGGTGGTGCAGCTCAAGAAAGATCTGAGAGCCAAAGCCGCAGTGGTAGTAATACCAAGAGGGAGAGGAGTCGGACTCGTAGCGTCTCTCGTTCTAGAGATCGCGGAAAAGATGTTGCCAAAACTAAGGACGTTCCAGACGGTGCGGAGCCAAGTAGTGTGCCTGATGGAAATCGTGGATTTATGGGTGGTATTCGGCGGATAAGCTTAGTAGGGAAGCACAAACGTTCTAAAAGTGCTGCCTCTTTCGCGTTTTCTGGGGATCATGGTGCCGCCGAGGAACATCCCATTCCCGATTTACCTAGAGAAGCTGTTATGCTGATGAACATGCATGCGAATGCAGAAAGCCATCCATCAGATGAAGGCACCGACAAGGACACGCACAAGACACCTTCACGATCCAATATCCTCTTACCACCCATCGAATTACAACCTCCTTCGCCCCCTCGCGTGCGCGACTCCGATATGAAGGCATCTCTGTCTGCACCCGCAGGGAGCWTTGCCAGCGGGATGGAGAGCTTGCTTGCTCCGTCTCAGTCTGCTCGTAGCTCCACCTTTTCACCTCTCCCCACCATAGCCTCTGGAAACTCTAGTNCNTCTCCTTCTCCTTCTCCTTCTCCAACGACACCTCTGTCCGGCGTCTCATCACCGATACCTTCCCCATTGCCTTCTTCACATCGTTCTCCCGTATCACCAAAATCCCCTGGCTCTCCTGGTCAAGCTGCCTCTTTGGGAAGGACTGCGGGGGTGGGTATGAGTTCTTCAGCGATCATCGGCGGAATGGGCGGTTCCACCAGCGCTTCCGGTAATAGCAATGTTCATAGGCGTAATTCCTTGGGTGACCTGAAGATTCCGGCTCGAATCAGTCAAGCTCAGGTCGGACTCAAACGCGATTTGGGAATGGTCAGGGAGTTCGCTACGAATATCGAGCGTGAGTCTTCATCACTTTCTACACTCTTGTTTCCCTGAGTAACGTTTTCTGCCTTTCCAGAATTGAAAGACCTCCAAGCAGAATATCATTCTCTGGTCTTGGAGGTTCAAGCCATACTTGATGCTCAAGCACAAGCTTGCTCACAACAACAACCCGTGCCTGCCCCATCTCGTCCAATATCCCCCACAGCTATCTTCCCTTTCGGAAGAAGACATCGCTCGAACACCAATCCATCCACCCCTCCTGACACTTCACCTTCCCATAATGCTTACAAACAACTCGCTTCCTCGTTTTATACGCTCAACTCGAGATATCGCATTACATGGGAATGYGCGGAACTGTTGATTGAACTTGCTGGTGGAACYCCKGCTTCTGCCACCGGTCCTACCTCCAGTGTCTCCGCTCCTGTCGTACCTTCTGCAGGTGGTTCCGCCGACTTTCGCAAAGGCAGGGAACGCGCCATCACCTTRGCYGGAGAYGAATCCAAACCTCCCACTCCTACCCCTGGTAGCGCACCTTCTTACCACGGTCCTCCTCTTGCAAGCCCSCCAGCTATGTCATGGCGYGCATCAACAGGACGTCATGATCTCAGTCAAAGGCAGCTCGTTCTCCTCAAAGAGATGCTAAGCAAYGCCGAGTCCTTTGTCGGTGATGAGAATGGAACCTTCTCTATCGCTGAAGAGGCTCGGGCAAGTGCTACSGTCATCAATCGWGAYTGGAAATGGGGCGATGCTATGAGTAGTACTATCACATTACCTTCTGAAGAGGCCACTGGGCCGGGAGGTACCGTCCCRTCGAAGAAACGGAGGAGCAGTAGGTTAGGGATGACGGGTCTGCGTGACCTCCTTCGCCTGCTSAAGAAGACWCATTCCGAGCACCTTCCTTCTGCYCCTCCTGTTCCTTCCTCCACCGTCTCATTAAGCACTGAAGAGTCRCTTGACAGCCATGATGGACATCGCTACAACCATGCCCATGTTACAAGCCAAGGTCGACGTCGAGCTAAAACCAGTACTGATCCCGAGTCTATGCGATCTGCGAAAGATGTCCGTGCCACCTCACCCTATGGACAATCAGGTTCACTCGCCAAGTCTTCACCACGACGACCCTCTCTTGCTTCCATCTTCCGTCTTGGTCAGAAACACAAACACACGCCTCCTTCCTCCGACTCYGTCCCTACATCTGTYGTTGGTTCCACTCTTTCCGTAGGTGACAGCGCAGACGGACTAAGYGGGCGAGCSTCTCGRCAAGGAACGAATGAGAGCACCGGTGAAGAAGARGATTGGGATCGTCTGGAYTCYGCGGAAGACTTGGATGCTGCTGCGAGGGCTCTGGGCATCGGYGTAGGTAAYGAGGGTTCTTCCACCGTTCGAGGACGCGGTCGATCGCCRTATTTCCAACTTGATCAACGCCCTCCRTCRAACCCCACAAGCMGACCMGTYACYCCCAAGCGYAACCCTAGTTCTTCGCAATCCTCMCTTGTCTGGGATTCGTCCATGCCYCCTCGSTCWACCAAGTTGTCAAAYGTYGAAGARCATGCAGAYGACACACCMAACGCTGAGCAACGTCGTCAGAAGCGTCGTTCAATCTCGAAGAGCAAGACTAGGCCTGCTGCTAGCCCTTCTCGRCCTCCTTCCCGGGCGCAGAAGCCTACGGGGAGTGTCTCGAAGAGCGGCTCTGTTCGTTCTATGCCTGTAGCRTCTGCTCTTGTTGGCGCAGGCCTACCTGACTTCAAGTTGGCTATGACACCGGAGAACATCAAGCCGCTATTGGAGAATTCCAAGGAGGTTTATTCTCGTCTTCAAGAGTGTATTGAGGAGATCAAAGGACTCTTAGCTACTTCAGTTTAAMTTTTCGGACAGTATTTTTYTTCCTTTTTTCTTGCTCTCGTCGCTTCTTTCATCTTTATCCCTTTCCCATTCCCRTTTCACTTCGTATGTCACAYCGTTTCCNTTGCCACACCATAAGATTGTCCTCTTACCRTATTCCTTCRCTCTTCGCATTGCATTACTTTATTTACGTTCCATCTGTATACGATCCTCGCATGTTGCTATCGAATCGCTGTTTGAACTAAAATTATACATTTATTCCGTYATCCAAAATACAGATTGCAACCCACCGARAGCGAGAGTTTYGGTTATAGCATGCTAGTGCGAAGCCACAGGCGGACAGAAATCATCCAGGTRRTATTTAAAGCTGTACCACCAAGGCTCCCAAGGGTTCATGTGGATCGAGAGCCTCGTTGGTTTATCRAGRGACCCTCGTCGGTATCGAAGGTACTGATGCGACATTGAGTCATATTCGCGGGAACTGATGTCTACCGTCCTCAAAGAGACGATTCCCTCGAATAAACTYGGAATGCGATCATCTTCCCGGTCCRTCCAGATGTTTGAGTAGAAATTGAGGTAGATGATGCTCATGGGCTTCAGGACGTCAATGTAATCGTATAACTCTGCYAGCTAGAMCAAGGRATATRTACTGGTGAGTTGCNNNGAAGTTGCKGACACAACGAAGGGAAGGGGGAACTCACGGTGCTCTCGTATAGTCTGAGGTACTCCAAATTGCGAAAACACCGAATAYATTCGAAGGCCKTATCAGTCCGGYTTAGRCCGCAACATAGCGTRGTGACATGATCAACAGAGTCCCCCAAGTCAGCGGGAAGTGCCTTCCGTAATTCGGATAGATCGGCGTCGAGGTGTGATATCTTCCGTCCTGGWAGGATGTTCAGGACAAGGACCTCGTTTATCRTGACCCKAAGGGTCTGCARACGSRGGAGRGAATCGCGCGGAAGGTTGGCGAGTGTAAAACTTCCTGTAGCGATATCCAGCAAGATCAATTCWKGCTGGGCAACCAAAAACGCGATGAAAGCTGACTCGTCRATGTCCCAGAATGACCAGGCAAGGTGTGTGAGGCGAATTGGAAGGAAGACATTGAGAAGCCGGGTTGCAGATTCGTGACCGTCCTTCGAGCAGTGCCTGACACYGAGCTTTCGTACATTGGATAAGAGGGGGAGCACTTGATCTGATAGATTCGTCATTTCGTCTTCGAATACCGCATTTGGAGTAGCYAGGCTGCTTGARATTGAGAGASTCCGAACATAGGGAGCAGCAAAYCCGTCATCCTTGGACAAGGCGAGACGAATATCTTCGACGTCCGAGTCAGGTCCTACGGACCATGCGTCCARGTGGACRCTGACATTCCTGTATAGARTTTCCGCCGCAATTTTCCTTAGTGAGGGACCGGAATCAGGAGTTGAAAGCAGTCTCGTGAGGAGCCTCCTGCTATTGGTGTRRCGMATGATTTTTTCGACCACCTCAATGGGCAGTCGGGGACATCTTGCAGMAATCTGACCTRGCATTGGATGAGTTTTCACGCGTGGATTATTCATGAAGCATACCATACAACCTTATGGAAGTCAAGACGAAGTTCAAGCGTGGACAATAAAATTTTGAAAG
>JAPEVF010000201.1:0-56036 GCA_029747585.1 Pleurotus djamor | reverse complement strand
CATNNANATAAGTGACCTTCCGCGGAAAACTTGTCCCGAGCGCGGTAAAAATCCAGCGCCTAATTTTCTGGACACTTCCCGAATGTTCCGGGGCGCAAAAATCCATATAAAAATCGTCCGGGTCCCTCGTCGAACCTCAACGACAAATTGATGCAACGGAGACTTCCAAGTAACTTGCTACGCGTCGGGCGTGTGTATGGTCGCAGCACCATCATACGCAGCCCAACTTGGGYTTTCACAATCCTGGGATCCCGACTCTTGCCCATAGCCTCTGTTAGACATTATGCAACGCCTCCAGGCAAAGGGAATGGAGCTGGAGGATTTCCAAGCTTCATGATGCAGCCTCAACATCAGAAGGGAGATGCGTTGAAAGAATATGTAGGTTGCACTACACCGATGACGTCGCCGAACTGACATGATTGCAGAGTGTTGACCTAACGGAGTTGGCAAAGAATGGGAAACTGGACCCAACTATTGGTCGTGATGAGGGTGAGTAATGTCCGTTGGAAAGTCTTCGAGACACTTAACGGGCTTGCAGAGATTCGGCGGACGATACAAAGTAAGCTCTGAGTTTGGCTCTGGCGGGCATACAGTGCTGAGTTGTGTAGTTCTTTCGAGAAGGACAAAGTCCAACCCGGTTGTGAGTCTCTTTCATAGGTCAGGCTTTCAAAGTCAAGCTGACATGTTCCAGTTGATTGGGCCTCCTGGTGTTGGCAAGACGGCCATCTTGGAAGGGCTTGCAAGTCGCATAGTTGCTGGCGAAGTTCCAGAGGTTCGTCTTCCACCCTTGTACTCAACGCAAACTCTGGCGTCTCATTGTGKTCTAGTCCCTCCAAAATAAGCGAGTGCTCTCAATTGACCTTGCGGCCATAATGGCTGGCTCCGGAATCAGGGGACAATTTGAAGAGAAGTTCAAGAACCTCATCCGAGACATCGAAGAAGAGGTGAGTAGTCACGCTTTCCTCCAATACCCTCCATGATTGAGCCGTTGATATGGTATCCAGGCCGGAAACGTGATCTGTTTCATTGATGAACTTCGTGAGTTCATTCATCAACTTTCCCGATCCCTGAGATTCTCACTTTCCGCACAGATACGCTATTCAACTTGGGTAAAACCGAAGGGAGCATTGATGCCGGCCAAATGATTAAACCTGCCCTCGCGAGGGGCCTTCAATTGGTCGGGGCGACGACCCGTGAGCATCCTTCTTTCCTTCTTCAAGTCGATTTGCGCAGTACTTAATCAACTATTCTAGCGGATGAATACCGCAAAACCATAGGCAAGGATGCTGCGCTTGAGCGTCGCTTCCAACCTGTCACAATCGACGAACCCACCGTTGAGTCTACGATCTCCATCCTGCGCGGTTTGAAGCCTCGGTATGAAGTGCACCACGGAGTGGAAATATCGGATAGCGCTTTGGTTACTGGTGAGCTTCCATCCCGTTTTATGTCCACATCCATCTCATCGTCCAATCCAGCTGCCTTATACTCCTCGCGCTACATATCTGACCGATTTCTTCCGGACAAAGCAATCGACCTCATCGACGAAGCTGCCTCTGCCCTTCGCCTAGCACAGGAATCTAAACCGGACGAGCTGGAAGCGTTGGACCGCGAAATTGTCACATTGCAGATTGAACTCGAGAGTTTGAAGAACGAATCCGATGTATTCTCGGTGGAACGTCGGAAGAAGGTTGAAGATACTCTTAAGGAGAAACGTGAACAAGCCTCTGAACTGGTGACCATTTGGCAAGCTGGTATATGTCCTATTTTCACTTTCCCCCAAATGGTATCTTCTGACACCGTTTTCTCAGAGAGGTCACGGTTGGACCGAATCAAGGACTTGAAGCAACGCCTTGAGGAAACTAAATATCAGCTCGAAGTGGCCCAGCGACAAGGCAACTACGAGCTCGCCAGTCGGCTTCGCTTCTCCACCATCCCTGAGTTAGAGCGTCAACTACCCACTGAAGAGGAGCTCAGTGGAGAGAATAAGGAATCTCCGTTAGCTATGCTTCATGATCGAGTGACGTCCAACGATATCGCCAGGGTAGTTGCGAAAGCAACTGGTATCCCTGTTCAAAACCTACTCAAGGGGGAGAGAGACAAGTTGGTTCATGTACGTTTTTTTCTTCGTTTTCGCATGGCGATCATTAATCCCTGGTCTTACAGATGGAAGACACATTGCGGAAGAGGGTTATTGGCCAGGATCACGTCTTGTCGGCTGTTAGTGACGCCGTTCGCATGTCTCGAGCTGGATTGCAAGCCCCCAATCGGCCAGTCGCGTCCTTCCTCTTCCTTGGTCCGACCGGAGTAGGAAAGGTGCGTTTTGCCTTCACTTCAAACCGTCAAGTAGCTAACTGACAGTGGCCAGACCGAGCTTTGTAAAGCATTGGCTGGCTTCTTGTTCAACGACGAGCAACGTGGGTTGTAAGTGGTCCATTTCTTTTCCTATCCGAGCCAAGTCCAAGCCTCTGTTAATTGCTGTGGAAACAGGATCAACATTAATATGTCTGAGTATCATGATCGACATACGATGTCTCGACTCATCGGCGCTGCACCGGGATATGTTGGCTTTGAAGAAGGAGGTAGGTACCTTGCGGTTTGGCTACGAAGAACATCTCTAACGTCACGGTCAGGCCAACTTACGGAAGCGGTCAGACGAAAGCCTTATGGTATGTCAACCCTTCAATTGTCTCACTCCCTTCCGTTGACATGCATCGCTTCACGCAGCTGTTATCCT
The DNA here is from genome assembly GCA_029747585.1 of Pleurotus djamor. Lineage (NCBI taxonomy): Eukaryota > Fungi > Basidiomycota > Agaricomycetes > Agaricales > Pleurotaceae > Pleurotus > Pleurotus djamor. Next base: position 53,302 of record JAPEVF010000201.1, on the reverse strand, counting down.
TTTGGATGAACTGGAGAAGGCCCACAAAGACGTTGCGATGATTTTGCTTCAAATTCTGGACGAAGGGAGTATCACGGATAGTCAAGGCAGGAAGGTTGATTTCAAGGTGAGTTGCTTAGCGCCCATCGTCATACTGTAGGCTGATTGAATTGTGTACAGAATACTATCATCTGTCTTACGAGTAATCTCGGCTCCGACATCCTGGCCCATCACACCGCTTGTGACGAAAACGGCGTCGTAACACCTCAAGCCAGAGACGAAGTACTCGAGCGCACATCTGAGTACTTCCCTCCTGAACTCATCAACCGTCTCGACTCCATGCTAGTCTTCAACAAACTCTCCAAACGCTCGATCCTTGATGTTGTTTCGCTGAGGTTGAACGACGTTGCGGAACGACTGAAGAGTCGACGGATTACACTTGACGTCGATGACAAAGCGAGGGAGTGGCTGGCTGAACATGGGTATTCGGATGTTTATGGCGCCAGGGCCATAGCGAGGATTGTTAGGACGGATGTGTTGTTCCCGCTTGCGCAGAAGTTGTTGAAAGGCACCATTCGGTGAGTTATCACTTATCCTTTCAACCGGCCGTTGCGCTTATAATCGTTCTTTCATGTAGGGACGGGGATGTCGCGACCATCCGTGTAGAAAATGATGTGCTCAGCATCAAAGATAATCATTCTCCGGACCCGCTTGCGATGACATCGAAGTCGGATGCTGAGAGCTTGCACTAGGCACCTAAAACCTTGATTGAACTACACCTTCCAGAACTCCTTTCGCTCTTTCTTTTCTTTTCTTTTAACGGACATTCATTTGCATATATAGGAACCAATAATAGCACTTAGAACCGCCACTCATCTGTATCCGTAGCATTTTTTGTATGTTCCCGTTCTGTTTGGAAAAATCAGCTCAGCCGTCTAGCTGATAGGAACCCTCACAAAGCTCAGGGAGCCTGTGTCTTGCTATGCTCTTCGCATAGCCGCCTCACGCAGAGAAAGGTCTTGGTGATTATTCGTTTGGCTCTTTGTGCCGCACACCACAGCGCCAAATGAGGTAATTCTCTTGCCGTATATGGAAGCATGATCGAGCCCACACATCCCTCTTTTGTTACTCCAAGTCTCAAACACTGCGTACTTTGTGCTCATAGCTCACTTGGGCATATAAAGAGTTGGTGTCTCTTGGGTGTCTCAAACAAATCTTATGAAACCAGCCCCCACCCGATACACAGTCACTACACCCCGACTCTAAGGATCTGACTTTCTCTCTCACATGCATATCGAAGTCACCGTTCAGGTTGAAGAAGTCCTGAAAGACGGTATCCCCATCGAGACGACGGCACAATATAACTGCGAGATCGCTCACGCTCATTCTTCTCTCGAGAACTCCAATAATTCTAACAACCGTGACGGCGAAGGTGACGACCTAACCCGGAGTCGGCTGGTCTACCTTAAGCTCCAGAGGTTGGATGTAAAAGACATTGATGAAGAGGAAGAGGAAGAACCGACTGATGAAGAAAATGGCGAAGATGCTTGGGGCTCGGCTGTCTCGGAACTACTCAGCTCAGATGAAGAATTGGGGTGGAGCTCGGCGGCGTCGCATTGCAGTGATTCGGAGGATGAGGACAGTAATTAGACCGGTTCTAGAAGTGATGTCACCAGCCAAGGTTCAAGCAACGGACCAAGCGTCGCATTGGGCTCGGTAGGCTGCTGTATCACTGGTCCCAAGCACTTTGTTGGTCTTTATGAATCCGTGCCGAATCTCTTCCGCAGCCTTGGCTGCATGTTTGTGATTCCCCTGCCACGAGTGACTACCGAGGGTTGGTACGTAGGGTCCGCGATACACACTCGTGTGGTATGTTGATGATGGATAGGTGATTTCCTAAATGTAGCTATTATTTAAGTAGCACGAAACTATGTTGTGAATCGGGTATGCTTACGCATTGCCGATCAGCTGTATTTCATCTTCCCAGTCAGGATCCCCTCCCCACTCACGTCTCTCGTGCTGCGTTTTTCGCTGCTTCGTCCGCTGCTTCCTTCACTGCAACATCCACGTATGTAGTTAACTTCCCAGGAGCTGGTGCTAGCTGCCTAAGGTCATTCATCCTTCAGAACAGCGCAGCCGATGAGCCTATCGCTTCGATCATCCAGCGAACTAAAAATAATGAGATGCGTGTTCTGGGCTAAGGAAAAGGGGGCTATTACTGACCGATAGCTGATCATCAAAGTTACATCCAAACCACCACGGCTTCCACTTGGTAAGAACAATGTATGCTTCCGTTGGAAACGTAGACTCGCGCCGATAGCGCATGTACAAATCCTTTACAGGATCAAGTCTTACGTCGACAACCATCAATGACCCGACAGCCTCAAACAACGACGGAACAAGTGATTCCTCTTGCTCAATTGGATTGTGGCTGAATACCTGCAAATATTTCAGTTTCGTGCTTTTCAAAGCACCAAAACATTTCTGTATCCGGGTTACCTATCGTCGAGTGAGTACGTTGAATGGACCGGAAAGAAGAGAACATGATGCACAGAAGAATCTGATATACGAAGGTACTCCAACTCGGAGAAGTGTCTGACCACTTCGAAAACGTTTTCGGGGTAGTACGCTGGGCAGCTCAGCGTCTTCATTTTCCGAAACGCTTGGTCCAACGCTGGCGTAATGGGGACCTCAGGTGAACACAGCAAGTCGATCCACGCGTGCTCGACGTTCCTGCCGGGAAATATATTAAACGCTAGGTCCCGATCCCCTTTGAGGTAGTGTAGGTTCTTCAAGGCATCATAGGGGATTTTCAGTTGAGGGGAATCGGTGATAACACCTAGATACACCAAATTCGGCTGGGCAGCTAAGAATGCTGCGAAGGCGTCCGGGTCACTGATCACATCTTCCCAGATGAAATGGGTGAGAGAGAACGGGTAGGGTTGTTTGGAAAGCCTATCCGCAACATGAGAGAAAAATGGCGCCCCTTCATGAGACCCATAATGCATGAAGCTGAATGTCTTGAGATTGACGAGGAAAGGTAAAACCTCGTTCACGTAACGCTGAAACTCTTCATCGACACCAGTAGACGACTCCGCTGTTATGAGCAAGGACTCGACGCAGGGACATCCAAAGCCACCATAATTCGTGACAGCAACTCGGGTGTCTCGAGCAGATCCACCAAACAGTTCGATATCCATCATCCAGAGCGAAATGTCTAGTGTCCGAAAGAGGATCGGCGCGATTACACTTCTGATCGTCATGTCCCCCGCCGCGTAGAAGTTTCCCAGATCGGAATCGTCGTCGACATGGTCTACGATGTGTTGTAAAAGCTCGAGGGGTAAACGATCAAACATTGAGGAAGGTGGGTGAAGCCAAGGTGCGACGTGCCTACCGCCTGCCAAATTGAGCTCGGCGGTAGTTGAAAATGGAAAGGACTTGAATTGGCTATAATACTATGGACTGTGATGTGTTGCGTGTGGGGGCGTACGAGACAGGACGATTGCAGAGGAACAGTGATACGAAAAAGGAGAGAAAGAGTGTGTAGCATTGTGCAACGATGAGTTGTGTAATAGTTGTATATTACGGAGAAGGGGAAGTGTGGTAGACTGCGGAAAAGGTTGACCCAAAGGAAAAAAGAAACAGGAACTTGAAAAAATATTTGTTGTTGTAAATGACCAAAAGATGGTGGAGTGTGGTGGTCGACGACAGAGTGTCAGGAGGTGAAACGTAAACGGTAGGTAGTGTGTAGGGGACTCGAGACCTTACGCTACGGTCCCCCAGGCTATCTTACCAGAACGAAAGGGTGGGGCGCGTCATCCAATAACCATATCTTGGTCGGAGGAATCAACCTGGTGTCGCCTCCGTCGTGTGTCTTCCATGGGTGTCCGTTGGCTTCTTGCTGTCGGTGAAGACTCAGCGGTGGAAGTATCGGTCGAATAATGAGGTATCATCAGAGGATCAGCGGTTGGGTGTCCAGAGTATCGGCGGCGAGGAGGGGGGATAGGACTTGATGTTGTAGATCCACTAGCTGGATGGGTGTACGACTCCGAAGGACTCCCGGCGGCTTGCTGGTCCATGATTTGAGCACGAAGGTGCTCTGGTCGGGCCCTTAGTGTGCTTCGCGACGAAGGATTCGATCGTCCAGAATTAGAGTACAACGCAAGCACATCTGCTAGCTGGCGAGAATCGTACTCAGTGGCACTTAATTGTTCACGTTGAGGTGGATGTCTGCGACCTTCACGAACATCACGATGATCAGCAGCAGTAGAGGTAGAAGGATCGCTGGCATGATAGCGAAATCCAAGAGCAACTTGACTATCTTCCGCAGGTCGTCTTGTACGTGATGCGGTTGGAGTGGGGCCGATGGTGGTCGGACTGGTGGGGAGGGAGGCGCTAAACATGGTATGAAGGAGAGCGCCGGTGGCATCGGCCGTAGCCGTGTTTATAGGAGGAACAAATCGACTGGTGCCAACGTGAAGTCCAGCAAAAGCAAGTCCCTCCTCAGCACGATCATTGTTGTTCGGCACGACAGGACGCGTACGGGGCTCAACCAACGCCATAACCCTCTGTCGTGTACCTGCCCTAATGGTTCCACCAGTCGTGAGGTTGTGTGTTCCATTGTGCGGGCGGGCGGCAGCTGGATCGTCCCCTGAAGCAGCGGGGAGCTCGACTTCAGCATCAGCCTCAGGGGCCGAGTTGGCGGCAGCAGCATTACGACTACTGGATTCATGTGAATGAAGGCCTTCATCGTCCCCATCCTTCGCGCTACACCAGAACCGATGGCCCTCGCTCCATGCCGTGCTCTGGCAATCCTTCCCACAGTATTTCGCTTTTCGACAACGTCTGCACTTGGCGAATTCCCGAGGGTAAGATTCCCAACGACCGCATAACACTAGGAGCAAAGTGAGAGATTAGTCAACGACCAAGGTCAGCCTAGAGAAATTCAAAACGCACTGTTTGCACATTGCCGTATGCCGCCGCGACTCTCATCCTTCCTACAAGCATTACGCATGATCACTCCGGCCCAGTACTGAATCTCAGGAGGGAGCTTCGGCGGCGCATTGAATAGGTCATTCTCGCTTGCACTAGGTCGGAAAGTAAACCTTTCCACCAGAGAGAAGACATTGGTTTGACGGACAAGGGGAGGGGTCGTCGCGGGCGCAGCGGGGTATGTTTTGTACGAAGCCGAAGAGGATGATGCACCATTAGGAGAACTCGAGGAACCTGAGGCGCCAGTTGTGAAAGAACCATAGGTTGATGATGGCGAGGCACGCTCTTTCTCTTTACCTCTGCCAAAGGTCCGCAAAAACGTGTCTTTCATTGAAGCAGCAGGCACCTTTGCCCCATTCCGGGAACTCTCAGACTCCTGCACTCCACCAGGGTAATTTCGACCAGGGAGGTGCGCGCTAGCCGGATGGAAGGATGCTCTTGGCTTATAGAAGGCCTGGCGGACATGTGGGTACTTGCTCAAGTACGCCAGCAGCTGAAGACTGAGAAGCACGTCCTCGTCACGATAAGGGCCAGCGTCCGATTCCCTGTGATGATGGGAGGGGGATCCTCGGGTACTGTGGCCGATGGGGGTGGTATTAGGGATTGCGTTAGGCATTAACCTTTCATGATCTATTAAGCGAGCAGGACCTGGTGTCCTTCTCGGTAGCTGGCCTTGACCAGTTCGGGCATCGGAAGGGACAGCCGGAAGGTTAACCAGCCCAGCGCGAGGTGTGATATCGGGCGCATTGGCACCTGGAATTAGCAGATGTCCCCTTTCGTCTACACGAGGCCCAAGTCCAATGTCCAGATCCACGCGTCGAGGGGCAGTTCCGTCGTCGATAGCGCCAGGTGCACCTGGCGGAGCACCCATAGCGAAATCGTCATTCTGTTCGAGGGATACGATACCTTCCTCAACGCCTCCTTCACCACCAACTGTGACGACATCCACAGTACTGCCCGCGTCGCTGATCATAATGGATGTTGTAGGTGGGTCGTCTGAAACAATCCCGACGGTTCGACGGGTGGGTCGCGTTAATGATATGGATGGGCGGCGCTCCGGCGATGGAGAGGCGGAGGGGACTGGGCCAGCAGTGTTTCTGACTCTGCGAATGCGATCCATATCAACATCACCATCCCGATCAGCCTCTGCATCACCATCATCTTCAGTCTCTGTTTCGGGTCGAGATGTGTCGGGCGAGGGAGTGGGGGAAGATCGGTGGTGCTCATGGANGGGATGGGCGAGCACGGATAGTGCGTTGTCGTGTGGCTGTAGGGGTCCTTCCAGCATGAACTAGCTGTTCATCGAGCATTCTTCTGCCTACAACGGTTCCGCTGCGATCTCTCCCCGGAACTAGGACCGTAGTCGTCGGTGTGGTTGAGCCGATAGGAGTAGTGTTGGCTGATGTGTCCGTAGACGTATCGGTGTCGCTATTTGGATGTGATGAAGATTCAGATGTCCCAGGTCTCGAGACGCTGAGTGAAGAAGTGCTTCTAGCGGCCACTGTCAGCGTCGAATCCTCCATGGACTCGTCCTAGTAACATGCAATTTAATCACATTGTTCTGCGGTCAAAAATGAAAATAGTGTGCTCACCTCTGTGGTCGCACTCATTGGCATTTCCACCTGTTCTAGCTGTCTCCTGCGAAGTGCCTGATGCAACTCTGCAATCTCCTGTGCTTGTCTCTGAGCACGCCGAACTTGTCGCTGCTCCTTTGTTTCCCTCGGCATTCCCGTCATGCTCGAGCTTGGACCAACCGCAAAGCCTTTATTCGCGAGCCACGCCTCGAGGATGCAGCCCACCACATCCAAGGTCCCCGCCTGTACCACACGACTCCGGATAGGTTCACTCCCCCGCACACCGATGTTCACCAGGCATTGAAAAGCAAGCGAAAATCGATATGCGGCGTGTTTGTCGAATGATTGCGGGTTGAGTGTTGGAACGAGCTTGGGCGGTCTCGCAGTGGGTGGGGAAAGACCATACAGAATGGCTGGATTCTCTGGCGGCGGCGGGCATAGACAGAAGTCATAAAGGATACGAACCAAGCGTTCCAAGCCGCCATCCATAGTCATAATCTCTCTGATTCTGGGCGACGTGGATGTCAGATAAACCAGCTGTGTGAGCGAGTTGAAGAGCGGTAATGGCGATGTGGTATCCAACGCTGTCCCGCACAATCAAGTCAGTTCCTCGCCGCCGTAGCACTCCTTTTGAATCTCTTACCTCGCCGGTCGTAGAGTTGAGATGTGATACAGACACAAGCCCTATTCTGGGCAGGAAAAGCAAAGTTGGATTCACGCATGACTCGGTGAAGCTGATATAGGAAATATGGGTTTTATATAAGACCCTAATGGGTCGCCTGTAAATTCAAAGGTCGTGTCGCTGTCGAGAGTGGCGAGCAGAAGGGGAGGATGAGGTCGTCGTCGTCGTCGTCGAAGTGGCTGAGCAAGCTGCAGATGGGCCCTCCACCCATTATTTGCTCGTGCTTATTTGGAAGGCCATCGCCACCACCTGTCTGAGTTCGAAAGCAGAAAACTCCGCCATACAACCAAGAAAGAAGCATGATGAGAACCTTGATGCAGACCTGCGCAATGATGTATGAATTTGCAATTTAAGTACCGGGTGCTTTGATTAATAACGGAGACCGGAATACGGCCAGAATTGTGGCACAGTTTTATGTTTTCATCAACAAGTATTTCCGATTTCGGCACGAGGCTCAGTTCTCGACTCGTCTGAGCCAGTGAGTCAGTGGCAGACCTTGAAGGGCGCGAAAGTGAATAAAAAAGACGGTAGAAAGAAATCAACAAGCGACATAGGTTGGCCTCGAAAGCTACCGGAAATTTCTTCGAATTTTAACGCAACTTTTCGGCCTGACCATAAACTTGTCACTAAGGCCCCGCCGCCCCTTGCATACCACTGGCCCAGGTCATCAAGCGTGTATTTTCACTAGGTGCTGCTATAAGTATACTTATGGGATATGAAGGGCTGGAGTGTGTAGTCATACTTCCACAGGGGTTGAACCGTTCCGAAGTGGCACCGAACAGCTACGAAAGGTAGCTACCACAGCGATGAGCTCTTGCGGCTGAGCATAGCTATGCCACCGCCCCGTGGAGGCTTGTCACAGGCAACTAGTACGACTACGCAATATTTGCTGTATCCAGGCCAGAGTACGTCGATATTGCAGGCAACGAAGCCTCGGACGAAGGATCGAAAAGGCTGCACGGGAAGGCAACGCTGCAGGTTGAGCACAGACTGGGAAAATGAGTTACTGTTAATTGACAATGGTGCAGCAGTTCAAAACGTTCAAGGTTCAAGGGAAGCTGTACGCCGACGAGGGAGCACGAGGGGATGGCGGGCATCGGTACGGCACACGAAGTGGCACGACAATTCCCGTCGAACAGATGTCTGCCGTTCAGTGATAACGAATCACCATGAATCGTAGCGGAGCGTCGTAAGAATGACAGGCGGTGCACGGTTTCAATTTTCATGAACATTCCATGGTGAATCACGGCAGATGCAGATATACCTCTTTCAAATATCCCGGACTCGGATGCCAGTCGTTTGTGAATATTTTCAATGCGAAACAAAATTTATGACAGGGGTTAGGGCCCGAGTGTGCCGAGGAGCAACCCAAGCTCGAGCTGTGGCAGCGAAATGCCTAGCCTAAGGGCAGTCTTCTCTTGATCACAGTAGGAATGACATTCAGTGCTGCATTAACTGAAAGCTAACTCGAAACAAAGTGATGTGCGTAATAGAGGGGGCGCCCGTCGATGGAAAGAATCCGAAATATAAGGCCGTCAAATGGAGTCGTTACGGATGATGTATGGGAAAGGAATAGTATGCAAATATGATGATGATGGACATGCGCTAAGTGGCAATGAGCAGGATATATCAAAGGAAAAGAAGATCCAAGGGACACGACCAGCTGAAATCACGACAAGTCCCTCTGACTTGAAGTCGACTGTGTGGATTTGTACGCTTTGATTTGACTTCGACGTACGAGCCATTGGAATAGCGGGAGCGTAACGCAAGATATAATAATCCAGACGATGAGAACGCCCAAGTTCAAGCCGACTAGAGGTAGGGTCAAGTCAGCACTGCGGCTCGGACTGCGTAGTACATGGAGCGTACCATTATTTTTGGTTCCGAAGAACACAGTACGCATCGCACGATACATATTGTAAAATGGTACCGCGTAGCCATAGCGGAAGACAGCGGGTAGCAGGTCGATTGGCCATAGCGCCACAGAGATGTTGGCCGTCATCCAGATAAGCAGGAAGAAGGGGATGAAGTTAACGGTCATCCATGTAATCATCGCCTCTAGGGCAAGACCCCTGGGAAAAAGACATGGGGATCAGGCCGATGTTCCTCATGGAGCGCTCGCAAAGCGAACTCACAGTGCTAGCATACCCAACCAGTTGACCATCCATAAGACAAGGAACCCAGATTGGCCGAACCTTGAGAAGAGTCACAAACATCAGATCCGTCCGGCGGGAAGGCGACCGCAGGGGAGACTCACTTCGCCGTATAAGGCATGCGGAAAACTACGCTGAGAAGAGAGTAGAAGAGCTAGAGAGGGCCCAATGTAATAAGATAAGTGTTTCCGCAGCGACGGGGAGCTCACTCACCGAAAGGAAGAAGTAGATGATGACGGTCGAGATCATGCGCAAACGAATCAGGGAGCTGTAGGTAAGAAGTTGGTTGAGGCCTGAGATTTCTCGCGCGGCACTGCCTGTCATCTGATAAGAGTAGAGTAGGTATAAGCTTGCGAGAGCGGTAGTTCGCTGGGAAGACTACTGACCACAATAAAGAACGACAGGATGGTGATATCGATCAAGCCGACAAACACGGCGGCCGTGGCACTGGGAGGAAGAGCGGTGAGCCAAGTTTGTTCGGGATAAGACAAGGAACAGCGCTGACACTGGAACGTTGAAGGGTCTTATGTTCACCAACTGATACGAAAGTGGTTTAGCGACAATTTGCGGGGCGTTCGTCAATAAAGAGGTGATGTTGCTCGGTGCCGATGAAGCGAGGTCTTGGATAAACCTGAGGGCAAACCGTTCATTCGTAGCCTGCAGGGAAGGTTGGACTCCAGTTGTGATGAGAAGGCGACTAGTGTGCCATAGAAGGGGCCGTCAGCACAGGGAGCACGAGTAACTCAAGAGTCAGAATAAACTCACTAAGCATTTTCGTTACGTGCCTCGTCTGCAAAGACTGTAACAGCGTGAGATCCATCATATGAGGAGTCTGTTGTCGACACGGCGGAGCTAAGATTCCTGGTAGCGCCAGAATTTACTATGAAATATTCAAGATTATTGTCATGGAACATTCGGTAGGTTTTCAGAGAGACTTACTAGAAACTGCGACCCAACACCGCTCTTCGCCTACAGCAGTGGCGAGACCTCCAAGCTCATTAGAAAACTCTGACGGATCACGGATAACCCAGTCGATGTTTGATGGTTGATTTTGAAGGCCTTGGATGACAACCTGTCCGAGCTCTCCGCCGTCAAAATCCTACGGGTAGAAAAATCGTGAGACGCTAAAAATGCGCGGGTCATTGGAGCGACTCACAACGATCCATCCCCGCACGTGTCGGGCAGGTACCTTCCACAAGGAGCCCCAGAACATCGAGAAGACGGCAAATATAGCCAGGGATATAAGAACGGCACTCGTCCCCAAGATCTTGAAGTATGTTGCCCGAGCCGCTATGGTGGCTTCATCGTTGTCGGTGAACTGCTTGGAGAAGGGAGCGGCGTCGTTTGGTTCAACTTGCTCAGGTTGTTCTTCGAAAATAACGGAGTTAAATTTCTTGGTTGATCCCGACATGTTTGGGGAGGAAGGGGGGAAGCCACACGGATTATCGTGACATCGGAATCAAGACATTGAGGTTATATACGTCGCCAATGTTTTCTGCTTGAACATACTTGGACGCCGTGTGTGAGAGGTGTCTTGCCAAGCAAGAACGCTTTCAGGGTCATGACGAAGTGAAAATTACGTGAAATCGACGGTTCGACGGGCAGCGACGGGGAAGCCTCGAGGTCTTGAACTGTCGACTTGGAAATTACAGCACAATAATGACTGCATGATGTTGGAACATGTTGATGGAGTATTAGTTTATGAAAGCATGCAAGGTCTGCGCCTATCGGTTCGCTAATAGGGCGTCTTGGTCTTTCATTGGCATCTTCACGAACCTGATATGAATCTCCTAGATATCGTTTGCAGTCAGGTAAGTGGATATCTCCCGATTTATAACCCATCGAAATCCCGAAAAAGGACTGGGATACCCAAGTATGCTAGGCGGCTAGTTGGCAACTTTCAAAGAAAATATTCTGAGTCGAATTTCGCATCAAAATCCATTCTACGCGGCAAGTATTCGCGAGCGCTGGGTACAGTCCAGATAGCGTAAAGGACGAATTAAAGCAGTGGGTAGCACACAGAGACCGTATTGGTGGCAGTCTGGTGGTGGTGTCGTTTGGCAGTGTTGTGCAAGTCGGCGACTAGTCGGAAACAGTTGATAAGTCAATGAGTTGGTGACTTAATCGACGACGTTTGGACTTTGGACTCAACCTTGAGGCAAGCCTGCTGGTGTTGATCGTGGGATCCAATATTCTCACAGTCAGTAAAATGGTTCAAAAGCGGCGGAGCCTTTCGACTCTCGAGTCATCGACATCCCCGAGCTTTGGACTTTGCATGGACGCGAAGGTCTACTTTGTGAACCCAATCCAATCCTACAATCCACACATACCGGCGCTCATACCAGGCAACTCTCTCGTCAAGGTTCCCTCTGGAAATCCGCCTCTTTTCTGCGTTCCACGTAGAAGACTAGATTCTGTTCTCGTTGGACCTCACATTGGACGGCGCTCCATGGAGCGCTGTTGTTCTCACCTCCGACATGCCCCGAATGACGGCTTTTGTGAGGTGAACTCTGCATTTTGCCGATCATGAGCATTCCAAATCTTTCGGTTCAATGAACATCCCATAATTTGATCGCCTACGACGACTTCAGAAATCCCAATAGCGGGGAGAGGTACCAGTGGGTGCTTCTGCCTGCAAGCAACGAGCGAGCAGGCTGGCTCATGAGTCATTCGCGGTAAAAATGGGAAAGGCGGGCAACCACACCGGCGTCGATATCGGAACTGATACTTGGCGTTCCGGCTGGAGCGGTAAAATATGTCTATCTACGAAAAGCCTGGAGCCAACATATGAAAGCGAGCATGTGTTGACGATCACGATAGCTATAGAGTATATGACGAGGTGCTGAGTATCATATTCTCAACATCCATGTTTGAACTTGACATCCTGGCTTACGCTCCGCCTAGACCTCGAATCATCAACACCAGCGGCTGGAAAATTTCTTGTTATCAAGACTCAGGTTGCGTCTGCCGAGGTAGAGAATGAAACAATTGAGCTTCGGTGCCGTGATCACTGCATTGCGGACCATGGGGGGCCTCAGGTTGAGGCATGCTATGCATCAGCAGCAGCCGATTTCAAATAGAGCTCGCCGCTGGTGGCAGTGGTGACGAGGTACCCTCTTCCTGTGTTGATCCAAATGGAACCTTGAAGTCACACATCTCTGTTTGGTCGTTTCTACGCCTGGCTCAACACCCTCCCGACTCCGCACGCCTCGCAATGTGCTTTAATGCGCTACGCTCCATCATTTTAGCGGCTACTGTCCATACTTCCTGATTCATCAGCCACCTTGCTCAGGATTTGTGACACCAGTCTCATGTCTACCGCGCCCCACACGAAGGTATGTATAAATGTCCTCGCAAATGACTGTGGACAATCTCAGTAAAGTCTTACACCTGGTAGCGAAGTCCTCCAGCCAATGGACCGCGCTTTCGCTTTATACGAGGCACCCCTTCTCTTGGGTAAGATCTTTTTCATGAATCATCTTGGTAACCTTGAATGACCGTATCGCATCTTATAGGTAGCGTGCTATCTTGCCCGTCGGTTGCACTCTCACTACCGAATTTACGCGTTTCTGACAAAACCGTTGTCAGATTATTTGGAATCACTCTCGCTCAGACCATTCGCTACTTTCGAGTTTACTCTGAGTCAGACCGACTTTCGCTCAAACTCTTCGTGCGTTCTACCTCGCGCATCCTCGTCATGTTTTTACTCTTCCAATAGGTCTTGGCTTTGCTGTATGTCACGACGCCATGAACCCGAGGTTTTCTCCTCTCTTCGATCATCTGATTGTGCGACAGATTGCTTGATGGCCTCCAGACGTTTTCAATCAGCTCGGCTTCAAAAGCAATATTTCTAGCTGCGAAGATTACCTATGGCTACGAAACGTAAGTTAGGTCCAGCCCTCGACTTCAAACTTGCATGCTAACTATTATTTATAGAGGCATCCTTGTAAGTCTTCGTCCCTCTCCAGCTGAGCCGGTGTGTTGTCGAATCTTACACTGTCAAGATCCATGGATACCTCTCAGTGAGACTTTGTTCATGTCCCTGCTGTTCGAGTTCAAACTTCGCGTTAGGTATTCGTTGTAGTTGGGGTTCAGTGGTGAGCACCTTACCCATGGTCGTCTACATGTCCGCGCATTGAGGCATGCCCTGTCAGCTTTTTCATCCGAAGGGTATGGTTTGGTGAGTCAAATGGCATTGCTGATTAAGGCGTTTGACCATTTATGCGCCAGTCAGTCAGCCGAGGAAATCGTTCCTTAACTAGTCTACTGGTAACCTTGAGTTCTTCTGCCTCATACCGCCTTATCTCACGCTGATATGTTTGCTATCATAGATCACTGTCACGATCATTGAACTGGGTACGCGCCGTACCCACATCCCTTTCTAACTCCAACCGCTCACCATAACTACCCAGTTTGTTGGATTGGTAAGTCAGATGACGCGTATCTTGCTATTCCCTCCGCTGATCACAAGTATAGGCTTCTACATATCCCTGCGCGTTCCGCTCGTTTACTGCCCCATCCTTTCACTAACTATGTGATCAGAAGCATCAACCGGTACACGCCAGGGCTTCATTCAGAGACGAGTAACGTACGTTCGCGCACCGACCTCAAGTCTATCGTTCTCAACGCGATTTCTTGATTGTCAGGCCTTGCACACATGTGCCTTGGCTAGTAAATTTACCTCTGACTTGCTGATTTCGGTGTCCTCGGTATACTATCTCAACAAGAGGCGTCCGGGGTCGGGAAGGCAAGTGCCAAGCTATTAGCCCTTATACGCTGTACCCAAGTAACGCCCGTTCTACGCCGTCTAGGACATGGAGTATCGTTGGCCGGCTGATTGTATACGTCGTCGGCATCGGCATTCTAACATGGTAGCTACAATCCCGTTCCTCTTTCGATTGTTCTCATATTGTCAATAAACCCATCAGTGTATTCGCTGCAATCGACGTCATCACCGTAAGTCATCGCCTTTGTCCGTGTCCCGCCAGCGCTAACTCATTGCCTTGTAGTGGGTGGCAACGCAGGATACGCTACTCTTCATGGTCTTCTTCATCTTTTTGAGCAAACGTCCGTACTCTCAATAACACGTCCTCAGTCTGACTGACATTGGATGGAACAGTGTACGTAAACTCGATGCTCGTCACGTACGTCCACTTTTGAATCTTGTTTGGAAAAACCTCTGAAACAATCTAGTCTCAGGGCAAGACGGGATCTTCTAGAGGCTTCAGAGGACATTGGTCCCACAACAGAAAAACCGGCAAACGATGAAAGAATCTGATGCTTCCCCAGTTGCTTGGACGGTAATACTAGGAAGATATATCTCAATCATATGAGTAGACAGAAGTGATGAAGGATGGAAGACCCGGTAGTTTGCGTCGCCGTGATCGCGTCCCTGGGAGGGAACCCCTGACTACAAGCTTTGAAACCGTGGTTCCCACGATCAGTACGAAGGTTCCTATATTTCTTTCACAACCCAAACGCACACACGTCTCTAACACCGTCACGTCTCTGCTTGTACACAAATCACCGTGTGTACTCCAGCTCTTCAAAAGAACGATTCCTCATCTATCCAGTACTCGTATTAAATGACACCGAATTCTGGTCTCGACGTCACAAATAAGAAAGCGCGCTTTTGAGAAACGAAAAGCCAGCAAGGACTCCGTCAACAATCAGCACTCCAGCTTTATCTTCCTTTTGGCAGACTTCACGAACCAATTCGTCCATACCACTCATGCCTGCGCACCCCAGACAAATTGCACCAATATTTCCTCGGGAAAGCAACCTCCTCGTTGCATCCTGGATTCTCTTCGTGACGTCTTTGGGCGATGCATCGTGGAGTTCTGTCGCGTTGAGCCCAGTTATCTCAACGCCTATAAACCTGGGGCTCTTCTCGGCGCCGAGGAAGTCGGATACCGCTTTCGTGAGCAAATGATTCCATATTTCTCCCGTTGTCACTATCCCGAAGCCTTCGCTGGGTTGGGTGAGTGCTAGGCTGGTAATGACCGATGCTTCGAAAATCCCTGTCACAGGCTTTCGTGTGCGGGACTTCAGATGTGGTACGAGGGGGTGCTCGGAGTAACATGCGACCAGGAATGCGTTGTGCCTATCGAGCAATGGTAGCAGATGGGGAAGGCAGACCTTTGCGGACACGGCTGCATCAGCATCGGAATTGATGCTTGACGGTCCAGCTGATGCTGTAAAATAGGCCGCCTGTGCCTAGGAGAGATCAGAAACCACTCATGTGAACAGGGATTTCTAGTACCTCTTCGTTGGCTACGGTCTCGACTAGCGGCTCCAGTCCTCTCGTCATTGAAACGGTACAATTTGGGTTTATGATTAGAATGGACTTTGGGTCTTTCATCTGAACTTCGGAGCGACGGACAGGGATACGAGGTGAGTGTGCAATGACAAGATTAGATCAAGATTGGTACTGATTAGAATCTTGACGTCATTCAAGTCGGCGATCATCATGTCGGTGCGTTGGAGATACTTATGTACTCACAAGCGAGTCCTATCCAAGAGGGTGTGAGATGATGCTTTGCTTCTAGGCAATGTAATGGCCAACAAACGGGGACCCCCTTCACACTGGACTGGTTCCATAAAGAGCCCACACCGACTTCATGTTTCCGTACGGTCCATCATGGACTCAGTACAGGTCGCGGAGCATGAGTTCGCATCCTGGTTAGCCCCCTTCTCTTAAACATGTCAAGTTTCAAACTTCCTTCCAAGATGCCGGGAACCTAATGGCGTAATGCGTACGATACAGGTGCTGTCTAAGCAAGTCAACGGGGATGCGAAGTGTATTTGGTTTCTATCCGTCTACAACCGTTACTATCGCTACCCAGTACTTCGTCCTTACCGCTACTTCGTCCTGTCACGGCGAGTCACATCATCATTTTGGCATCCCGCTCATAAATCGTGTGATCGTCATCGCTTCAAACATTGAGGCTCCGCAGGCTCCGACTGAACAGTGTCCAAGCGTGATGCAAATCTAAAAAAGTCAACCCGTTCGCCGCTAATTTCTTGCTATATTTCTACTGTGAGGCCATTGAGACATGCAATTGGGACTCTTATAAATATTTATGGGATTTTAGATGGAGGGACGGAGCAGCTATGGCCAGAGGACGGAGTAATGATAGGGACGAAGTACTGGGTAGCGATAGTATTTCCCTCAGTTTCGATGACATTGATGAATATGCCATTCTCAACTCGAGACAAACCTTTCGGAACGAACCCTGCTACTGTTGTGCCGAGTTGACGCCTCGTCCATACACCACCGAGTACATCGTCTCGAAATTCGCACTCCCGAGTATGTATCAACTTGCGCTGGAAATAATCGACCATAATCTCTCAACAAACAAGGGGGCCTCGTGTTTCGCCATGCTACGGGTGTAAGGGACATTCATTGTACCATCTACTTGTCTCCAGTAACGGGCCTCTTGGCGACTAAGAAGCGCTTCTGGTAGCAAAGCCTATGGAACTCGCAGACCCTGACAGTCACATAGAACCCGTCGTTGAACCCTCTAGCCCAGATGTCGACTCTCCCAATATATCCGATTGTGCATGACACATGGGCCCCAGGGATGATTGGTCCCTGGAGAGACGGCCCCGGGAAGAAGATGACGTTGGGCCAGGGGAAGAATGGGAAAGGATGCTTCGGGAATGGAACCTTTGGAAAGGGGGGCATAGGCAACGGGGGAGTCAATGCAAACCAGCACCTGAGTCGGAAGGAATTTTCATCCCAGTTAATCGCCCCGCACACCTGAGCAAGTTCGAAGCCCGCGTGAGTGAGACGACATAGCTAGCAACCGCCTTGAGAGAGAGGACGTACAATGATGTCCAGTTTGTAGCCGTTGAACTTGAAGATGGTGCAGCTTATGCAGAATGGCACGTCTTTACTGCCCTCGGCAACGGATTGCGCAATCGGGATCAGGGCATTGACTTCCTCGCTGGAAAGGACAGAGAGAGCGAGGTCGGGATTGGCCTGGGCCCATTCCTCCACTATAGTTTACTGATGAATTGGGAG
This sequence comes from Pleurotus djamor, assembly GCA_029747585.1. Taxonomy (NCBI): domain Eukaryota; kingdom Fungi; phylum Basidiomycota; class Agaricomycetes; order Agaricales; family Pleurotaceae; genus Pleurotus; species Pleurotus djamor. The sequence goes on along the minus strand of JAPEVF010000201.1, from coordinate 35,896 downwards.
AAATATATAGGTCACCCGGCTACTCACCGGTGAGATCATGGTCAGAAACAAGCGTGGTCTCGTCAAGATTCTTTTCAACGCCTGCGAGAGACTCTGGGCAGGAATATGTAAGCGTCTCGAGAGCAGCATGTATATGGTGTGGAAAAGGAGGAGCGCACCGATGAGCGATGCTACGTCAATGGACATTCTTGAGATTCTGGTACTTAGGATCGTTGGTGGGTTCCTAGTGTTACCAGACCCCAATTCAGCTCTCTTATAACAGTATTGCGTGAGGCCCAGAGATAAGTCAAAGACCGTGTCCCAAAGAGCATAGTGACATTCACAAGACCCAGATAACATCCGGAAGAATTTTATCTCCTGCGACTGACATTGCGTAGATTCTCTGATTCTGACCGAGGAGTGGATGGAGCCGTAAACTGCGTTAGTCTTACCGGTGAATACGTTGAGGCGAAACACCGGGCTACCCAGGATCAACTGGAACCGGACAATATGGCATAACTACGTATACCATCTTCTGAAACGACCATGAAAGATTACGTATGAGAGCGTAACCCAAGATGAATGGAAGTCGACTTCCTAGGCATGATAGGCCTCCACAATTCAACGGTGGAATCATAGCGTGTGGTCAGAGCAATGAGCTGGTACTAGGAAGAGTTAGAAGGAAGACGAAGTCTAGCCAGAATCGTCACGGCTGCCAAAGTCTCATGTCAAGAGAATACAACTTGACACCACTGGTGCACGCACCTGCTTCCCAGATTGTGAAAGTATAAGTGTTCGGATAGTGAACTATAAGTGAGGGAAGACGTGAAGCTTGAACAATGAAGATCCAGCTTCAAGGACGACCGAGAAGTAGTCGGCGGAAGTTCAACGGAAGTTGGAACATAGCACATAGCTCGTCAAGCTCGGGCACGGCTGGAGCTTTGAATTAGACTCGAACTTTGGGTTCGATTGACAGAGATACAAGTGAGCGTGCTGTGTGAGGCCAGGTGACTCGAGGGACCAGACGCGTGGCAGTTACTATCGCTACCCAGTACTTCGTCCCTATCATTACTCCGTCCTCTGGCCATAGCTGCTCCGTCCCTCCATCTAAAATCCCATAAATATTTATAAGAGTCCCAATTGCATGTCTCAATGGCCTCACAGTAGAAATATAGCAAGAAATTAGCGGCGAACGGGTTGACTTTTTTAGATTTGCATCACGCTTGGACACTGTTCAGTCGGAGCCTGCGGAGCCTCAATGTTTGAAGCGATGACGATCACACGATTTATGAGCGGGATGCCAAAATGATGATGTGACTCGCCGTGACAGGACGAAGTAGCGGTAAGGACGAAGTACTGGGTAGCGATAGTACTACTAGTAGCGGTAAGAACCACACAGTCGCCAGCTCCGGCCCGGGAATTGCCGGGTTCATCGTCACGCATCACGCGTAACGTCACACTCGGACGTTCGTCCTTGCAAGGTGAACCGATAATACTTCCTCACACTTGAAAAATCCCAGCAATCACTCAGGAGCTCGACTTTGGGTTGAATTGACCTGCTCAGCAAGTCCTTGAAGCTGAGGTAGGCCAACATCATTTACCCTGGATTTTCTGACTGAGAGGCTCCTTGATCATAAGTAGTGTCGAACGAGTCGCTGTCAAGGACATCGATGTGCGATCAAGCGCTCAAACCAGGAGCATAAACGCGGCCGTAGCCTGTGTCTGAATCTGTTTGCTATCCGTTATTTTTTCCCGGCGTCGTGCTAGGTGCGTTACTGGCAAATTGAACGAAGTAGGATGTACGGCGTGGCATCTATGCCCATCACGATTAAACTGAACCTACGTCAACAGGGTAGCCGTTTTTTGCACTGGATTTGATGGAAGTGTCCTTTCATACGCGATGCTTTCCGAGAAACGGACTGATTCTCGCGTGAAAAACATTGGACGAAAAATTGAGGCTAGTTATATAAAGGTGCCGAACCGACGGAACGATGCCTTGGATACGAATACGCTGGGTGCCGTTTACGACGAGGGTCACAATGTGCGCTCCCTTGTAAGGCCGTCGTAACTCGTAGGTGAGTCAAGTTTCTCCGTTGTCTACAAAACCTGATCATTTCGCACTTAACTCATAGACACCCAGACATCGTCTTGGAATCCTCCAACTCAATGTCGCCATCCATCATCACCCCGCCGAACTTCATCAAAGACAGCCCGCTTGGAGACCAGTACTTGCTACTCCAAGACTCGTGACCTTCAATACGTAGTCTACTTGATGTTCCTTATCAAATGGAAGGCCTGTCCGGCCGCGTTCAATCTCCAGTCATGATCCAACTGCCAAGGACCACCAACAGGCCTCCATGTCATTGGCATAACATCTGCGCCACTGGAGCCAGAAGTTCATGTGGACGCCTATGTGATCGGAAACCGGGGATTCAGTGTCCCCGCGTCAAATAAGACAGCCATGATTTTCTGCGTACTCATACTGTTTGGCTGGTGAGCAAATTTCCCATCGGGATGGTTCTACTTAGCGGTATCAAGAGTACTCATTCGACGCAATATAAAAGATCAGAGTCATACCTGATCCGTACAGAATCTTCAACGAGAACTCAAGCGACCACAAAGCATCGTAAACCATGTCTGACTTCGACGTTGCCTCTCTCATTGGTACGGTTTCATTGTCATGCCGCCGTCATTGTGAGCGCTAACATAACGATCTCAAGCTAAGGACGGAGGCGATAGTGACGAGACAACCCTTCATGAGCATGAGCTGACCAGTGAGCCCAAGCCGAAGCTGGTGTTCGCAAAGACTCAAAGCTTACCTGTACCTTTAGTCAGCGAATGGGAACACAGTAATCCTAGCCTGGCGCTCTCACTTCTTTCCAACGAAGAGGTCAACGCGCTTGCTCCTATGGCACAGTCAGATACTGTACATTTCGCGAAATCTGATTCAGACGCGATACTCCTCCAATGGCGCCCGATTGCCACTTTCACTCCTTTCATTGGACACTATATCCTTGGTGTTCTGGTGCGCATATCGTGGAACATATGGGAAAAGTCGAGCTCATCTGCCATCTTTTATAGCTCGTTGGAAGGATTGCATGGGATTCTCGCGACTTTACGCTGAAGACCTTTGTCAGTCTCAGCGAAATCGGCATGCTTAACCAACCTAAAGCCCGCACCATTTGGGTCAAAGGACCTGGACTTCAAGGGAAGACCAACTCCGTCAACCACGTAGGCCCCATTCAGATCAACCTCCCGTTCGTTGGCGTGATGGACCTCTGGGCAAGGGAACTCGCTGGTTTCTTCTACGCTACTGTGAAGATCTCCGACTTCATGTCTACTGGAGCTCACAGGAAGCGCATCCTAATGGCCAAACGTCCGGTTGTATCGGCTACTTGAAACGAAGGAGCAATGTTAGCTGTAGTGGCTGTGTGTTGAGTACAAAGTAGCTGTGTACTCGAAGCTTGGGGCTGAAATTGCGAGTTGGCAGATCGAAATAGCGTGACCACCAAACCCAAACCAACGAAGTTCACCAGATGGGCCAGATGGGGTACGTCGCCTACGCTCATTGCGAGAGGAATCCAAGTGAAATCTTGAATAATGTGAAAATGACAATGACATCGCCAAGAACGTACGGTATGGAACACCCATGGATAGGCTACTAATGACCGATGCCATTGGGAATTGATACACGGTGGTTGATTTCACCGTGGCATAATAACGAAGACTTCCGCTCGGTGATTTCGTGCTTTGTTTGCTAAACAAGCATAGTATGAACTTATAGAGGGTGCCATTGTATCCTAAAGAATATAAGAGGGCGAGAGTCAAGCAGTTGTACTCCATACAAACGACCATAACTATCAAACACTCAAGAATGTCTGTCGACGTTGCGTCTCTCATCAGTGGTACGCGGCTGTTCTCTCTGTTTCCTTTCACCCTCATTCATTCAATGTTGGTCAGCGAGCGGAGGAAATGACACTGTCGAAACAACGCTCCGTGATCATGAACTCACCCGTAAGCCAACTTTATGCCTCATATCGCACATGACCAAGAGCTTACTGTTCTTTAGACGAAGAATGGGAACATGCTAATCCTAGCTTGGCTCTCTCCCTCCTATCCGACGACGAAGTCAACGCCCTCGTCCCCGTCGCACAGTCGGCTACTGCAGGCGGCGAGAAACATCCGACCGACACATTGGTTCTGAAGTGGATGTTAGTTTCCGCTTCCAACGATCTCGGCGAAAGTCGCGAGGTCGGCGTATTGGTATATCTAGACGCGTCTTAATGATAGCCGGGGGCTCACAACTCATGCATTAGGTTGTTGGCATCATCCGTTGGGCGTCGAACCATTTCGCATTGAAGACCTTCGTCAACCTGAAGACGAATCCCCTCGGAGGACAGCTGAAGTCTTGGTCTAGGTGGGCAAGCGGCCCTCTACTCGTTGGCGAAACATACAACGGCGCGCATGTTGGCCCCATCCAGGTCAACTTACCCTCCGTTGGCCTCATGAATTTCTGGGCAAGGGAGAAGTCTGATGGCTTCCATGTGACTGCGGATGTCCGGCTTGTATTGACGGATTACAGGAAGCGTATCTTGATTGGAAAGCGCCCCCAGTCTGACTAGGATTAGCTTGAATGTATATTGAGATCTATGGAGAATGATGGTGGTGGTGCTCGGGTGTTCCTTCATCGTCATCTAGGCGGTACCAAGTGTCACCGGTAGTGCGAGAACATGTATCCTAAGTTCGTGAAAAGTGAGGAAAATGTGATCAATCATTCCCTCTTTCCACTCTTTCTACAGCACCACTCGACGTGCCGCTGCGATTGACTTGTGAGTTGTGATAGAATAGAGGCATTTGCGCACCTGAGCCACAACAGTAAACTGGAACCTCGTGGCCCGCAAGTTGACCGCATCGAGATAGAACTTCAGGCCTCCAAGTTCCAACGCGGGAGTTTCTCAGATCTGCACCTCAGAAACTTCCAAGAAAGCCGCCAACGCCCGGCCCGGGTCATGTCACTCGTCACCGACGTGACACCGTGCACACACTCTTGTTCGAGTCCATGCAAAGTCCATGCTATCACACCGCACGCCGTAAACCTCAGAGTTGAGATCTTGAGATTTGAACTGTTGACCTCTGGAGCTCGCATTCAACGAATTCGGATGCCCCTGGGCCCTCGAGCCTACGAAGTCAAATACGTACTTATTCAAACCCCCACTCAGAAGGACCACGCGTTTCTTAGTAGCTTGGATATTTTCGACGTTGTGCAGGCGATGCGGGAGGTACGTAAAATGGCTGAACTTCATGAACCTTCACTGAAATGGATCATGGACCAGCCACAAAAGCTCAAGGGGCTGGTGGGAATGGACTTGAAGTATGTCAAGTTTAACCTGACCTTGCATTAGGTTCAAGTTTCCTAGCTGTTATGCGATGCTTCTCCATCGATGGACGGATTGCACGTCAATTCTATGGCTCTGATTTGCTGACTTAGGCGTTCGCCTTGAACTTACGGATACATACCGAAGGCTCTCACGAAATTTGTGGAATGGAAGGTGAAACTTGCATTCAATCTCAGGACTTAATCTACGATACTTTCCATAGCCCTCCATGAGCTGAAATGACGCCATACAGCTTGTCGGAACCCAGAAGCGCATGTCAACTTTGCGCAATGGAACCCCGGGACCCCAGTGTTACCGCGTCAACCGCCATAAGAACATCTTTTGTGGTGCTTCTACGTTCAAGAATTTTCTCAGACCACTCATGATCTGATTTGAATGGTTGTTCTAGGTGTGCTTCGTGTGGTATAAAAGGACAGTCATTTACGCCAGTCTATCAGCATCTTAACGAGAAGTCAAATCAACGCACAAACAATAAATTATGTCCATCGACGTCAGCACTCTCATCGGTGCATTTTCCTTTCACGAAGCCGCTGCGCTCGCGCTGACTGACAACATGATCCTTAGCTCTAGGCAGGGACAACAGTGTCGAGACGACTCTTCGCGATCACGAGGTGACGAGTAAGTTCACGTCGGACTCGGGAATTGAGTCGCATCAACTCCGAGCTCACTCATTTGTAGTCAGTGAATGGGTCCACAGCAACCCTAGCTTGGGATTATCACTCCTTTCTGACGACGAGGTCAACGTGCTTGCTCCATTAGCCCAGAAGGAGACCACATATATCCCAGAGGCAGAATCCGACACCAAATTTCTGCAGTGGGCTCAGATCGCTGTTTTCTCCCCTATCGTTGGGGCTCATATACTCGGCATCCTGGTGCGTAGAACGCGGGACACATAGTGAGCAAGAGACATACTCCTGCTTTTTTTTAGCTCGTTGCGAGGATTGCTTGGACCTCTAATGACTTTATGTTAAAGACCTTCATCAGTCTTGGTGAGGTGGCCATGCCTGGAGAACCCAGACCCACCGTGTGGGTTAAAGGTCCTTCCCTCCACGGGAAGATCAATGTTATTAACCATGTGGGCCCGATCCAAGTTCATCTCCCCTACGTTGGCTTGATAAACCTCTGGGCGAGAGAGACATCTGGGTGCTTCTTCGTGACTGTGGAGGTCTCCCGATTCATGGGTAGTGGCCCTTCCAAGAAGCGCTTCTTACTCGCCCAGAGGCCACCCAAATCTTCGAGCCTTGCGGGATGAAGGTTAGCTACAGTGCTTTGCGGAATGTTTGGGCGAGTGAATCGTTCTGGCGATGAAAATATAATTGTGTGAACGAAATAGGGTGACAACGGGTCAGCATGCCTCTGCTATGAACTTGTCTGCTTGACTACTACTGTGAGATGCGATTCAAATGGTTTGTGAATGGCCGCATTTATAACTGGAAATATCCTGCACTCAGCCACTGGTTGATGAGGTCAGGGCGTTTCTTCAGGTCAGGGTAAACCGAGTTGACCATGGATGCAAATCTGGCATTATCCTGAGCCCATAGAGTCCCCAAAGCCTTGCCAGCAAAGGATATAGGATCGTGGACATAAAGGACAGGATCCACGGGCGTCGTTTCCGACGAAGCTAGTCTTGAATACGCAGCTTGATACCCAGCTGTCTGTTCCTCATAATCAACCTCTGTTAAAGCGACGTCCGCTTCCTCGCTCGAAGAATTCTTCGTTGAAAGGAGCGCTGGATTCGACCCAAGCGAGGCCAGTGCTTGGAACCCGAGTGGCCTAACAAAAGCGATCAGAACGCCATGAAGCGATGAGGAACAAGGGAACATAGATCACCAGGATTGTATATTGCTAGGGTTGAACATCATGGATGCTTCGGTCAGGATTTTGGTCATGCCTACGGCAGCGACCTTGCGGTCCTTCGGGGCCATTTTTGGAGCTTGAGGTAAGATGAAATTGACGAATACTTGTGACCACAGACTGAAGGATGGTTAGCGGGGGTCATGGACGGGAGAGAAGGGTTGCGACTTACCCGGGTTGGATCGATTCAATAGTACCGATGAGGTGATCAGGGGGTAGGCCATCATTCACAGCGACGGAAAAGAGGATGAAGTATGAGAACATATACACAAAGTTGTCCGTTTTGTTCTGGTGCATTCGCGTGAGCAAAGTCATGATCACAGGTTTCAAGAACTGCATAAGTTGATCGCTGGATGAATGGTCAAAATCTTGAGGCGGTCATGACAAAAGAGATGCGTACTTCGGAGTGTAGCGGACGACTGCCTGGAGAAGCTCAAATCCCCAGACATCATTGACTTTGGATGGAATCAACCGCTGCTGAGTGACAGCAAGGACGGATGCAAGTTGGCCCTGAGCGGCCATCTGAGGAGCATCCCTCGACAAGAAAGCCCTGAGTAGCTTCACCAACCCTGGAACGCTGCCCTTCTGCATCCAAATAGCTGGAGTGAGGAGGAATGGCAGGAGGCTCCGATATTCAGTTGGTACATCCTTGGTGTGCAGCTCGAGCATCTGTGCGATGATTTGGAATGTATATGGTATGTATTCTGATGATGGAAGTCAGTCTTGGACGCCGGTTTGATGAGATAGGTGGCACCATACGGTCGATATCCTGTTGGAGTATGAAGGTGAAGGGACCGAACAAGGTCTGCTCAAATTTAGGGAGCGTCTCGGGTGTACCTCCGACAACAAAGCTACAAGATACTGTAAGGATGGGAACTGAGCAGAAGGGGTAAGGGAGACAAACCGCATGAGCGCCGAAATACTTTCAAAGATGTATTGATCAAACATAGGATTACTAGGATTCTTCGAGATTGTCCCCAAAATGTTGACGAGACGGGTGAGAATAGTCTCGAAGTGGGGAGTCAGCGTCTGCCTAGCCGTGACAATCACCCTCATGGCACCTACAACAATATGAACAAGGGGTTGTGGAAAAGAGGAGAGCGGACTCACATCGCATCAAATGATCATTCTCCGCAACCTTTTCGGGGGTACCGGCTCCTTCAATCTTCGACAACAGACCACCCAGTAAGTCGGCAGCGAAATCGTGGATGTCGGCTTGGGCGAAGCTGGGCAAACGTTAGCGTCAATCCAGTGTACAAACCCGGGGATAACTCACAGGAGGCGCCCATTTTGTTTGATGAACAATATGCGGTCAATAGTAATCGCAGCGTAGGTATAGGTAACATAGTTGTCAGAGCCGAGGTGGCGAACAAGCAGGGGAAGAACAGAGAGTAGTTGCTCCTTTGTGAGCTAATGACAAAGGTTGGTTTAAGATCGGGCAGTTCGAGGATGAGTGACAACGTACTTGATTGCGGAAGGTCAGTAGGAAGCGGATGGCGTCGACTTGCAGGATCGGGTGAACAGTAGTCTGGGCCTGCAAGTCCTCGAAGACATGGTCTGAAAAGAATTTGACAACATCGACGAGGGCGTTCACAGAAGTGACACCTTGCTAAATATAGGAATTGAGATGTAAGCTAACAACAAAGCGGCAACAGAAATACTGACCTTCGAAGTGGAACCGCGGGTTGCGACCGCAGCAAGGAGATAGATTGCAGTATCTTTCGCGCGCCAATTTGACTCCTTATTAGATTGGTACTGTTGCAACCCAGCCCCAATCACAGTCCCAACAATTTCAGTGGCCTCGGTTTCGAAGCCGCTACTAACAAGCGCTTGCAAAAGATCGGCAGCAGCGTGTCGTCTCGTACTCAGATCGGCACCAGTTGAAGAGAGGGAGAGATCAAGACGGACAAATTCAAGGGGGTCATCTTCAAATTGTTCGATGTCGTGTTCGCGTAGGGAGGCATTGGGCACCACGACGGCTTCGATGAGAGAAGAGATTACATCGCGCGAAGAGAAAGTTTCTTTATAATGACCAGAACGGATGGCGCTTGAAATGAATCGAAGGGATTGTGAAACCAACCCATCATCGGCAATGTTGGGCATTTTATTCGAGCCAACCATAGACCAGACCTCCGAGACGAAGCCTTGTACCGACGGTGATCTCAAGAGTTGGTCCGGGAAGATTTTGACGTACATCTCGGCTGTCTCTAGGATAGCTGTCTTGACTTGAGATGGGATAGACGGAGTTGTGTCATCTGGCTGAACGTAACAATTCTCATCTAGGATAAAGGACGAAGTCAAAGTCACGTACGTCACCCTTGAGTTCAACCGGTTCCCAGCCCAAAAACACATGGAATAACCCCTTTCCTGGACCAAAGAACTGCTCGTGCGCGTCTTCGATCGCAGGTGGTAAATCCTGGCACGTAAAATCGTGGAAAATCTCCACCAAAAGGACCATACATTGAGCTACAACGGCGGTTGGCGTAGTCGTAGTGAGAAGGTTCGCTGTTTGTTGGAAAAGTTGCAGGAATGGTGTCATGAATCGGTCGAAGACAAAATTGATCTCCGAGAAAAGTCTATCAGACCGGACTTGGGATCGCCATTGTCGGAAGATCGAATGAGCAGTCTCGAGAACTCCAAGATTGATGTTGTATTCAGTGGGTGAAAGAGATGATACGAGTTGCTAGCGGAAAGATTAACACTGAAAGGACAAAGGCAAAAGGCCGACGCACATCTATGAGTGTTGGCCATTTTTCTGGGAAATCTAGCTCTGCTATCAGCGATATGGCTTCAGCAAGCTGGGCTCTAAGTGCCTTGTCCCCCGGGCCAGACAAAGCCAGCATCGCTGGGATGAGTTCCGCGCGAAGTTGCGACTTGTCTGATTCTGCTAATGGTGGTTCATCCTAGAGGGCTATCGGATGCATCCAGCGACGAACAAAGAGTAATAATTTGCATACCTCATCCCATCTCAGTTTCGCTATATTCTTCAAATAAACACTACCCGCTAATCTGACCGAGCGATCGCATGATGATGCAAGAACCAAGCGTAGGAGAGATGAAAGGAATCCAGGTTGAGTACTCAGAGTATGCAAGCTTTGCTCGGCCTGTTTTCGCGTAGAAGGATTCAAAGATGCCGTGAGCAGTGTTGGAAGGTCAGCCATTGTCGCAAGGTACGATGAGAAGAAGGTGGTTGGAAGCGCGAAAGGATCGCGTCGCGTCTTTCATCTGTCATGTAGCGCCATACGCGCTTGATCACGGCAACTTCCGCAAGTCGAGTCATGATCGATCCTTTTGCAGAGGATCTGTTCAACATTCTAGCACCATGTCCGCAGAGGAGCGATACGAACTCATAGTGCGCAGGCTGGATGAGGTCTTAGGTGGTGACCAAATCAAAGCCATTCTCGCAGAGGGGAAATCACCAAAATGCTACTGGGGCAAGTCTGCTCCCCATGGTACCCCTGACAATTGACTGACTACGATATCAATAGGTACTGCTCCCACAGGACGACGTAAGGATGATCGCTCTGAAATGCTTGGATGTTAATGCGATCCAAGACCCGCAGCGCACATCGGGTACTTCGTTCCATTGACAAAGATCGCGGATTTCCTCAGAGCTGGTGTCGAGGCAAGTACCCTTCTAATTGAGCGACAAATTAATGTCCGACAAAAAAAATAGGTCAAAATACTCCTTGCAGACGTACACGCATTTCTAGACAACCTCAAGGCTCCCTTAGATCTCGTTGCCCACCGAACAAAATACTACGAACACATCCTTCTCGCCGTATTCCATTCCCTCGGGATCCCAACTTCCAAGCTCGTATTTGTGCAAGGATCGTCTTACCAACTGAGCAAGGAGTACAACCTCGACAACTACAAGCTCTGCGCCACGGTGACGGAGCACGATGCGAAGAAAGCAGGTGCCGAGGTCGTCAAACAAGTTGAGAGTCCGCTATTGAGTGGTCTTTTGTACCCCGGGCTGCAGGCACTCGATGAGGAGTATTTGGGTGTGGACTTCCAGTTTGGCGGTGTGGATCAGGTGTGTGCGATCATCTCATCTTGTCACTGATATCTGAGGCTCTCTTAGCGCAAGATATTTACGTTCGCCGAGCTCTACCTGCCCCGTCTTGGCTACAAGAAGCGTGCCCATCTCATGAATGCCATGGTCCCCGGTCTGGGTGGCGGAAAGATGTCTTCCTCGGACCCCAACTCTAAGATTGACTTTCTTGATCCACCCGAAGTCGTTCGCAAGAAGATCAAGGCAGCATTCTGCGAAGAAGGCACAGTTGAGGGTAACGGAGTGCTGGCTTTTGTTCAGGCGGTGTTAATGCCCATCAGCCAGCTGCGGATAGAGCGTGACCAGGGGAAAACAGGCGAAGATAAAGAGGAGGGTAAAGATGGTGAGACGATCGGCGACCAGAAGACATTTGCTTCCGCCGACGCTCCCGCTGGTACTTTGTTCACTGTCGAAAGGGATGAGAAGTTTGGCGGCAACCTTCATTACTCCTCCTACGATGCCCTCACCGCGTCCTTTGTCTCCAAGGAGCTTCATCCCAAAGATCTCAAGACCGCCGTCGCCAACGCCATCATCTCCCTCCTCACCCCGATAAGGAAATCCTTCGAAGAAAATGAAGAGTGGCAAAAAGTTGAGAAGCTCGCTTATCCCGATCCAAACGCGAAGCCAGAAAAGAAGAAGAAGAAGGTTCAGTAATCACAACCCATTCTGGCATGAATTGGCACTGACATCAGCGTAGGAGAAGGTCTACCATCCGCCTCCACCAGGAAAGGGCAAGAATGCCCAATCAGCACCAGTTGTCACCGCTGAGGCTGCAAGTCCTCCTGCCATCACTCCTGGCCCTGATATCGCTGCCGCTGCTGCTATTTCGCCAGACGCGTCTGAGCAACCTACTCAAACATAATGTGATGGGGTCTCGATTGCTTGCGTTCCCAGCGCCACTGCGTTGACGACACGATAACGCCGAACGACCATACTACATATCAGTCGTTCTTGGGGCGCATGCCAATTTAGACACATTTCTTTCCATACATCTCCAACATTCGCAGGGACGTACCGTCAGTCTTGTACAATTCATGAGGGTAACAGTGGCTCTGCCATTGCATTAGGACTCAGCAACACACCAATCCCTTGAAACCACTACTTGCGACTTATCGTGACTACGTTGCAGTGACGGACTCAAGACAGATAGACAAATCAAGCGTTGACAGGTTTCCGGACTGAGACTGGGCAGCGCTACAAATGATACCAAAGAAGCATACTTGGGCTATCCAGCGGCGTGGATTGAGCCTGTGACTGGCCTTTGTATGAGGTTGTCGAAATAGGAAACTATCCGACGGTACAACCTCATAGTGACATGTCGACGTCCCCACAAATTGACAATACGGAAGGTTGAGCTTGGCCCCATAACTTCGACGAAACACGATTCAAATTACATAGACCTCGCGATTGGCCTAGAAGACGTGTGTCCTCTCCCACTTGTGCGAAGCTCACTGGGCGCGGTGACAGCTGCGCAGTGCGGATGGGCCGAGCANTTTTTTTCATGGTGTACCCCACTATTCAATCTTCCTTGTGACAGCCGGGGGAAAATGGTGAGCTTCGATGAACGGTTTCAACAAAGTATCTGAGGCAAGAACAGAAACTGGGCAAAAATGGGAGGTCAATGCAGCGTTTGTGCAGCGTAGGCCCTCTATGACGAGAGGATGATAAAATGAAGCGCTGAAAATATCTGACCCTGTCGACTTGATGATTGACTGCACCATACTTCCGAGGGACCTCCATATGCTACCATCGTGAATTCATGATTACAGCGCTCAATGTCACTGCTACCGTACGTCCAACAGACGTACACCGATTGCCATGAACTAATTACACTCCTAACGGTCCCTAATCCATGTCCACGTGACCTGAAGGAAACGAGGTCCGAACTTCAATTGGTCCGAACACCCACTTTGCCCACTGCAGCCTGTCACTCAGGCATGCCTTGTATGATATCGGTCAACCTTCCTTGTACTGAGTACTGACAAGACGAATCAAATCACCAGTAATGGTAACGCTTCGCTCAACCCAGAATGCTAAACTGCTCTGAGTCTTTTCGCTGGTTCCTTGTCCACTTCCCCTCCGCCGCCGAGCTTCCTTCCCATTAACCATAAGTCCGAAATTTTTGCAGATATCCACGATTTTAAAAGCGACGCCCTGCTACCTCGTGAATCCCTTTCGCATGCGTACATTTGCTAGGTGACAAGTAAGTGACACTAGTTTTTACCGTCCCAGAGCCACGATGACCATGTGCACGATGGTTAGCTTTGATATCCTAAACTGCTCAATACATTGAGATGAGAGAGGGAAGTGTCAGGCTCCTCATCTCCCTGTTGCCGCCGTCAGATCTCTTGGCCTGGTCCATCTTTGAAGACGGCAGAGGTTTCAAGCCATTCGATTCATCTGAACCGGCGACCGCATGGGGCCCTTTCCCCAGAACGTCCGTCAATTTTGCTGCATTTTTCCTTCATGAATTGTCTTTGACTTCCATTCTCTTAGCACTCGGTTCGGCGGAGCCTGTGACCTCATCAGTCTACCACTTTGCTCGCTTCACTCTTGACGTGACTGGGCCGCCACCTCAAATTTCCCCCATGTAGGATACGACGTTGTCAATGCGGCGGAAGTTGCTTCTTGGTATACTTCACGGTTTTCTTGACTGTCCGTTCGGCGTAAGGAACTAACCCCGTTTCCCTCTAGAGCATTCCCAGGACCTGTCAACGCTGCGACCACATCTTCGAAACTTTGAATCTGCTCAATGACCGATGTATCATGGCGAGTTTGTGACTTCTCCGGTGCTGTTCCTTCACCGGGGCACAGTAATTCTCATGGGATCACTATCGCGCCATGACTCCACCCTGTCAAAACCCGGGCTGTCGTCGCGAATCTGTATAAAAGGACTCAGCAGTGAAGTCTTAACTCTCAGAACCCCAACCCGTTCTTCATCAGCACTTCATGGCTAACACTGTCTCAATCGATTCTTTGATCAGTAAGTCTCTGGTTATCAACGCAGTAGTAATATAAACTAACGGCGCACACAGGTTCCTTGAGTCTGAAGGACCAAGACACCGATACCCTACACGAACACGACCTAACCCGTGAGTCTTCTTCACGCCATAGATGACGATCCTGAGTCTCAGAGTTGCGATGTGGATAGCGGAACAATGGGAGAAGTTAAACAGCTCATTGGCACTTGCCACTCTGACCACTGAAGAGGTCAACGCGCTTGTTCCGCTTGCGCAGGCGATCCCAAAGGAGTATAGTGGTGCCACACCATTCATTTCTTTCCAAAAGATCGCCTCGCTGGGTCTCTTCTCAACCTTCATTCTGGTATGCCGTCCAAATGCCGTCTCTTATAAATTACTTTTACTGACTATTTCTCTAACGCACATTTACTCTACAGTTCGTTGGTATCATTGATAGGAAGAACGATTACCTCTTTTTCCAGACATTCGTCGGCGTCCAGGCCCATTACCTGATCCTCGGCGCCCCTCCACCTCCTCGTTTCGTGAAAGGCCCCCGTCTTGGCACAAAGATTACGGTCGGCGGACATACCAGCGCTTACAGACTCCCCCTTCCAGGTCAACCAAGCATCGACATCTTAGTCAAAGGCCAAGAGGACACCTCGTCCAGTATCCCAGCGCTCCTTGCCGCTCAGATTGGTCCGCGCTCTTATTTCAAGCAATTCGTGCTTGTCAAGGCAGCGGCGGTCGCCAAAGATACCTGAGATGCTGTACTCTAGTAATTCTACACAGTCCTACTACGCTCGTCGCCCTGTATACTTGTCCGTGAAGGCCCAATGACTTGATCTGCTCATCGCTGATGCATGACACTCAATTAGTTGAGTTTTAAGACGTAGACTCGACTGAAAGTGAGCGTCCATCTTGCGGAGATGATCCAGGATATTAATGATGGACAAGTCGCCGTGGATTAGAGGAGAGCAAGCTCGAAGCTAGCTAAGGTGGGAAAAGCAGGGATATCAGAAGGGACTGCCCAATCTGACCTAAACATAATGGAGTGTGAAGGACAAGAACGAAGCCACGTACGGCTCCGTTGGGCCTACCCGCATCCTAGCTCATGCACGGGAAAATTCCCCAAGAGTTACTCTTCGACAACTGGATTAATCTTGAATGTGTACTTGAAGAAAAATATCGCTTGAAAACAACGGAGAAGGTAAAACCGCACACCTTCGGTCTCACACTCTTGCAAAGCTCGTCCCTCAAGGTCGAGACTCGTGATGCAAGCCCAATCTCTTGCCTCTGGTTTAAGAAGTCGTCCTGGATAAGCCACGGCCACAATCATCCATTTTTGCCAAACATGCTGATGGACAAACAAGTTTACAAAAGTGAAGACCTAGAGTAGTAGATGTCCAAACTACTTATTTGCCAGCTGGTGCGATCGCTTTCGAGAGAACCTTGAACCGTTTCAAGTAAAAACGACAATAAAATAGCGCTCGCACGCTGATGTACACCTCACCGCCGATTTCTTCAACCCAAACGTCGAATTGGAGTTCGCCTGGCAAAGGGACAGGATCAATACCGGCGTGTCCTCCTTTTGCGACATCCGTGCAGAGACCGGGACCTTTGACCCAGTAGCTGTCGATAAACCCAGGCGCAATGCCCCAGGAGCAAAGGCCGATGAAGCTCTTGAAGCAGATGAATTTCTTGTCTTTACTGATACGCCCGGCGAACTGTTGGGATGAAACGGGGGTGAAATGCGGAAAGGGATTAGCTTAGGAAAGTATAACATTATGAAAGACATACGATGACGCAGAGATGCCAGAATTCGATCTGGGCGATTTCATGGAACGACACAAAGGTTTCTGAGTCTTTAAGCTCAGTCTCATATTTCGGATCGACCTTATGGGCGAGCGGGATGAGTGCTTCAACTTCTTCGTGGGTCAATGCGACGCTAGCAAGAGCGGGAAACAGCTTTCGCCATTGTGCAGCTGGATCCCTTGTAAGGCTCGTGTGACAGAGAGTCCAAGGGGGGTTAATGCTCACGCGCACGGGTTAAATCGTGTTGAGTGATGGTCTCAGCCTCTTTGTCTTTAACGCTCAATGAGCCTGAGATGATGAGTTAGGTGTCTATAAGGACTCAGGGATGGAGCAAAGACCTACCGATCAGAGAATCGAGGGACACTGGGGTTTCGCTCATCTCGAAGGGATAGAAAGTTGGGACGAGATTGTTGACGGGGGGAGTATGGTTTTATAATGCTTTGGAGACGCCGCCCATGATGATTGTGCTTCAGTAGACGGAAAGTACAGGGATCCTTCAGTCCGCGCTTGACTCTGGATTCAAGATGTCATGGTCGAATTTAGTATCCGGGGACATCGAAACTCCGTGAAAGCATTTGGCTATGTCAAGCACGGCTCCGAGACCATGGGTAGAGAAGAGAATAGACCATCTGATGTGCGACGATTGACATCTACCATTTGACTGAGTTACGGAAGACTCTGACGGGATCATGATGGTACGCTCCTGGAGGAAGCAGAGTTCATTTTAGCCAAACCTTCGGAATTGCCGTGATTCGCCGAGCCTACTGATTTCCATCAGTTTTCAGTCAGACCTGTAGAGCGCTCAGCTAGATCACGTTCCGTCAGTAGGTCAAAAGATGTCAGAAGTTCCGAAGTCGATCTAGGAAGTAAACGTGAGTCAAAAATATTCCAAGACTTGAGCTCCGCGAGAAATCGTCCCTTCATAATCCCTAAAGATGTCTCCTGTGCCTCCCAGAGTGTTGTGATGGAAAAGGCGCAACATTAACGAAACGAAGTCAATCGTTGGACAAAACATGCATGGCTACGGGGGAAAATCAGAACCATACAGAACCGGGACAAAACCAGGAACCGTCGGAACATGATTTTAGTGCCCTACAATGTGCAATGTTGGTCTTGAGTTCGGAGGATGCTGAATGGGGGTCATTCACGCAGCCATTAGACGTGAGATTTCGTCAAAGGATGATGTGGAACTGGGGTCAGTTACAGCTACACCTGGTTACACCTGGTTGGGTGGATGATCACAGTGATTGGATCGAAGTCAGGACGGGTTATGTGGAGCGGCCCGCCGCGGCATACGCATTGAAGGATAATCGAAGTTGCGAGGAGTATCCGTGGGTTGGTTTGGGAAGCCACCCTTCGTTGCTCACAAGGCAGTATTCAAGGTGTATCCCCTTCATATCCCCTCCAAATATGTGAGAAGATGTCACGATTTCTTGGCAGCATCGAGATGACATGAGGATACTACACGACAGGAGGTAAGAACTCCACCCTTTGGCACCCTATCTACACACGCGACGGCATGTTCACTCCTAACAGCCGCCGATTAAGCTACAGAGTACCGTGGGGTCAATATCTTCCCGGGTTTCATGTTAGAAAGTGGGATGGGGAAACCATAAGACCATTCATTACCTTTGTTCTCTTCCTTGGGATCCGGCACGGGATTGGCGAAGCCGTTGACAATGGCAAAGGCAACGACAAGTAAGGCGGCAATGCGAGACATGCTGATAGCTATCTGTGATGCAGAATGAGCAAGTCTGATATGCTCTACCAGGACACTTCGACACTTACAGAGGTGGAACTTGAGGAAAGTACTTCTCTGGGGAAATGAGGTGAGTTGAGTGCTCCTTAAATACTCGGCGACGTCTGAATTTATCAACAAAGGCCACTTGCTTACCTGGGTCGCCATTAGAAAGAAAAGGATAAGTTCTTGACGGAACGAAAGAGTAAATGGAATGATCGATGAATATGAATTCCCACTCCACAGCAGCCTAGAGTAGTATTGGCCGTTAGAAGCGACGTTGCGAGACTTCCCGAGGCCGTCAAAGTGTTTTTGCACACCAGTCGGATGCTAGTGTAATCCATCAGCTTGATGGGTGCACATTTGAACGTTGAAGACGATTTGTAGTCGAGAGTCGGGAGACGACCTGAGAAGTAGGAATAGCCGTGATTGGCACGGAAAGCGAGAGGCTCAATGTATCATTCATTGATGACGAATTTCAGTGCTCTGTGAAAGGAGTTTGTCAGAATGAGGTAGCTCGCGAAGTCGCCAATTTCCGCGTACTATAGTTAAATGAAACATTCTGTGCAGGCGAACCGCACGAATCTCAAGGAAGGGACGATAGCCACTCCGAAGTAGTGTTTAGTATGGGTATTTCGCAGCGAAACCACGGGAAATGTGATTCCCTTCGCTGTAGGACATCAAGCTAACGTCGCATGGCCTCCAGCCGGACACGAGGAGAAGACCTTGCCCGAGTCTTGAAAATGCTCCAAAAAGTGCTGTTCTAGACGTCGAAAGACCAGAGCGTCGTGGTTGCTCCGTCAGGCGTAGGCTCGAATTCCGGCCTCTATGACGAGAGGATGACAGTCGATCCTGTTCGTACAGAACGCTTCTGCGCGGAATTCCTCAGTGCGAAAACAAGGCTAAGACAGGTAGATGGATGGAGCCAGTTGAAGTAAAACTACGCAGAAATTCGAGAAAGCCCATGAACCGAGAGAACACCCAAGCCGAAAGCCAGAGCCAGAAACTGGAGACGGAGGGGAAGAGTCACGTTTCTGTGCATTTTTGACTGGCTCTATTACACGGGCGGATTACTGTCAAAGAGGGTCAGTTAGATGGGAGGAAGTACCGAGGTGTTGTCATGGAGAGTTCCTGTGCCAGGATAACAATTTTTAGAATGAAGGTCGCACTGAGCGTGTTGCGAGTTGGTTTGTGTACTTGGTAAGTACCAAAGGGTATCGGGACTTACTGACCGTGGAAGAGAGAAACTTACTGTGAGAATATTCTGATCGCTCGGCCTCTCGGCAGAGGTTCCCAGTTTCTCCCCTCGACACTTGTCAATGTGGGCCGTTGCCACGGCACGGCGTACGAGTCCTACTTTACCAGCAACTAGTCATCGACACCTTATCACATATATACACGCAAGGGTGAAGCTCTCAGGCCAGTAGTTCAAATATGATGTAGGCCTGCCAGAAGGTGAAGATACCATCTAAGTACCCGATATCTACCACTAAACTTGTTGAGGGAGTTTGATCCAACAGTACGAGCGCCTTGGATGAGACTACCTCCTTCACGGACACGAAGTCCAAAAGCCCTTCTACTCCTTCCCTCTTTCCTCCATGCTCATCCCATTCTTCCACAAATACCCGTCCCGAACCATGACCATCACGACCAACCGAAGCAACACCCTGATGGCAAACGTCCAACACAGCGATGAAGACACATGAAGGAGCATCCGGGCTAGGGCGTTGGTCGACGGAGGAAATGAAGAGGAGATGGGAGAGAGGCGGTTGCGACTGAGCGCTGACGTTGGATCATTGGATGCTGCATGCCGTCAGAGGTTACGCATGCGAGGGAGGATGGGGGAGTAGAAGGGAGGTGGGACTTATCGCTAGCGTGGCAACAGCGAAGGTAGGGTCCTCTTCGTGTCGCTGCTGTGACCATAGTTCGCTGGCTACGATGGGCATGATGATGATGAGGGGGAGGATAATTAGAGGGGGAGTATACTCATGAGTGACCAAAGCATTCCATGAAGCGAATTGTGTACGCACCTGATTCATACACCAAAAAACCAACGTATTTGCGCGTGAGACGGCCTTGTTTGAGAATCAAGAATCAAGCTCAAGCTCAAGGTAGGGTCTGGTGGTTTCAGACGTTGAACGCGGGGACGTGACGCAGCTGATCAGCAAGTTCTCGGCATGGAGGAGGAAAACGCATAGCAGCAGCGCATGGGGCTTAGACAACGCGGCAAGGGCAGATCCATGGCGTTGGGGAAACTCTCACAAGCCCCGCTTGTTCGAAGCTGGGCAAGGAATGCTCTCGCGATATGAGTACGCCCAATATGTACAACTTGTCCCACGGTTCCCCTTATTTTCTCCTGAGAACACTGTGTCGCCAACGCATCTCATCTCAAGCTCAACCCCAAGCCCCAATGTGAGACGTGTGAAGTGTTTGCAAGGATGACCTGTATGACTTTCCTCACCTAGATGCTCCCTTCCCCATGGCATCAATTGAAACATTGAAAGAACATGTCTGACTCTCCAGGGATTGCAAACTGCGTTCGCTGGCGGTTCACTTCTTTTTATACTCTCCTTATCTGCATTTACTTGGTATGCTGATGAATATGCACTGCGTAGCCTAGTGATGTTTCTATGATCTCTTCTCCGGGTCTCATTTCAAGGTCAGACTTGTACCATCTGCACCGTACCAGCATATCCATTGTGAGAACCTTCAAGACCGGTGGTATTGACTCCGCCCTTTTCACCGTTACGACGTCTTCCGACTTATGTATGGATGAGCACAATGCAATAGGAGCGAAATAAAGGGAGCGTGAGAGGGGCGTGGGAAGAGGCTTTTGGACAGGTCAGCGTGGGAATACCAGAGAGGCGTGACTTTTCAAAATCGAACAAATAAAGCGTAAACAAAAGGCCATCCAATCAGCGACGCGCGCTAGAGGCAATTGGCCAATCGGAGGGATGACCGAGCTATCCCACGAAAATGCTACTGCCAAGAGAAACTCCGTTTCCCTTCGTTTCACTCTGGACTCGTAATTGAGATCAACATCAGGATCTCATGGGATTGGGGGCTCCGGTGCGCCCTCTCCTCCACTCCACACGCCATATTAGAAGCCAATTGCCGATAGTGCGCTTGATTACACATGGATTGCGAGCTTGAACCCATGACCAAGCGCATTACTCAGCTATAATGGCGTAGCTAGGCACAAAGGTTTGTATATAGATGAACTATTAGCTTCCCCAACATCGATTCACCGTTCTCCCATCCAGCCGCATCAGATAGCTCGTTTCTTTATCATACAAGTCTCGCCATGCCAGAGATATTGACCCTGTACACCGCCAAGGTACATATTTATCGCTTCAAGAGGCTAGGTTGACTCTAATAGTGTTTTTCTGTCATGTTTAGATCTGCCCATATGCTCATCGAGTAAGTCTACGATTCCACGGGTAGATACGCATTTTTATGGGCAAATCTAGGTCGAATTGGCGCTAGCCGAGGCCAATGCCCAGTTCACTCGGTACGAGATCGACCTGCAGAACAAGCCCGAGTGGTACGCGCCAAAAGTCAACCCAGCAAGCAAGGTACATCGCATCTTGCTTCTCAAGATCTTGGAAAACTCACAGAAAAGTTCTTGTCCTACTTCTTCCATAGGTTCCCGCTGTTGCGTACGGTGGTACTCCAGCCCCAGCCGACCAGCCATCTCCAGACTCGGAGAAGATAGCCGAGTCGTTGGTGCTCCTCGAATTCGTCGCAGACCTCTACCCAAACTCTGGTTTACTTCCTAAAGACCCTGTCATCCGGGCCAAAGCCCGCTTCTTCATCGACGCCATCTCTACCAAATTTTCTCCTGGATACTTCGCTTCCGTTCTCAAGGGAGAGTCCTTTGATAAGCTCTTCGAAGGCATCGAAGCTATCCAAAACTTACTTCCATCGGAGGACAAGGCAACATACGCCGTATCCAACGATTTCACCATCGCAGATGCTGCCTTCCTACCGTTCGTTGCTAGGTTGTATGTTTCGTTGAAGAACGATATTGGCGCGTTCACTGTCGGGACCGGTCCCGGAGCCTTGAAGACCATCCAAACAGATCCCAAGTTTGCGCGGTTTAATAAGTATGTCGACGCGTTGTTCGCTAGGGAAAGCTACAAGAAAACGTTTGATGAGGTACGTATCGCAATCCCTCGGTTAACGCACTGTCCTAACACTAGATCCCAGGCCCTTATAGCGCAGCGGTACGCAGAGCGCTTCGCATCTCTTCGCTCCAAGGCTTGAAGTCGCTCGTTTACTGGGAAATTGTACTATCTAGCTTTATGGCTTGACGATTGAAGTGTTTTTCTGTCGTCTTCCCTATCGTGCCACGACATGTTGAGCAAGATTAGTGTCACCTTGAGTTAGTAAGTTGAGTACCCCCGCTCCATTCACCCAGTGGCCCCGACCTCGAGGCGGGAGAGAAGGTACATCATATATCGAATTCAGGACACTCCACTTCCTCGGCGTTAGACTATGTATCGTATGAAAGGAAATGGCCTGTATGTGAACAAAGAGTCTACTCCAACCCAACATCTTCACCCTCCGATCCTCAGACATCTGGCATCATTGCTACCAGGGTAGCAAGGCGTCGGCTGGGCCTGACCTGAGCAAGCTCCACGGTATCAGAAGTGCGACATACATCATATGAGTGTAGGTGGGATCGCAACGAACCGTCCTTAATATCCACGGGTTTGGTGTGGTGGGCCACTGCAGCAACCAGCGTTACCATCGCAGCGATTGCGAGGCTGGTGAGCCTGGATACATACATCTTCAAGAAATCACTGCTTGCTGGCAGCTGCGTGAGATGCAGCCAAGCCGGGGTATCCAATGAGGAGGGGCTGCATCACCCAACTTTCATTCAACAGAATTTACACAAAAAGACCGGAGGACGTTTGTAATGGAATTTCAGACCGCATTCCAGAAGTACAACAAGCGTTGGCTACAGAGGCGTCTTGGAGGTGGCGGTCGGTGGTAGTAACGCTGATTCGGAGCTGTGTAAAGAAATTGGAACCGCTTTTGGGGGAGATGCAGAGGACACCACGCCAGTACATTAAGCTTATGTGACAGGATCCAAGAGCCTGGCAACAAATCCAGCGTCAAAGCAGCCCAAGACGCAAAGAGTAAAGAGTGAGGGAAGTCAATCAAGAGAGAAGCTAGAGAAGTCACAGCTCGGTAGCGATTTAGCAAAATGGCGCGTTCCTTTGGCACGACAGTTTACGATGGATGGGAGCTGCTGACAGATTGTGTAAGCAATGGAGGCTAGAAGGTCACGATTAGCGCATTCAATTTTGTTCAAGGGCTTGGGAAACGGACCTCCCAGTTCAACGTTCAACGCTAGTGCAGAGTGGGGTTGTTAGACAAGGCGTGAACGTGAAGAAATGGAGCGGAGAGTGTCGAGCCATGTTCCCTCTACCATCCACTGCACCCTCAGTGATCACCTTGTTGGGTTGACAACCTCGGGAAAGGCGTTTAGACACGAGTGAGAGATCTTGGCGGCAGTTTTGCGGAAATACTGGGAAAGGCGTCGTAGAGTTGTTGTGAGGTTACGTGGGGCCCGCCGGGCACTCCGGGCGCGGAATAATATCGAGGTGTGCTTATGGGTGGCTTGGAGTATGAAAAGCCTTATAAGAGAACTGATGGCCACTATCGTTTGGCCAGCCATCCCAGCCGCTGTCGTTGAACGACAGAGTTCTTCATCTTCGCCAGCTCTCATCGTTTCTTTTCCTGACGTATTTGGTCAATCGATTTTTCGGACTTTGCTTCCATTCGACATGGTCTATTTCCCCAAATCCTTCGTGTCATGCATGGTCGTGGCGTTTTCTTTGTTCAGCTTTGCTCAAAGTCGCGAAGTTATCCTTGAACGCGACGATAAAGCTGTCTTCCTGTATCCTCGACGATTCGGTCAGCATGGTGTTACTTCAACACCCTCGCGTCCCCCCACTCACTATATCTCCGCCAATTAGGTCAGGAACAGCCCCCAGTCTTGGACCTCCTTCGCAACGCGTGTCCAGGCGAGGTTTGCGGTGCACTAGCAGGTGCAGCTATTACTCCTCTGTTGGCTGCTCAGCCCGAATGCACGCAGCAAGATTTAGCGGACGATATTATCGGTAGGTCGCTTGCAAAACCACAGGTGCATATCGAGCTGACTGAATTCAACAGATGCCAGTGCTCAGTTCGACGCAGCGACGCAGGCCAATATGATTGCCATCGCGATAGAGTATCGGCAGGCTGAAAAGAACACGCCGCCGGTAAGCACAATTTCATGAATTCACACCAGTACCGACCTTTGAGCCACACAATGATAGGATTTCTCTACGAACCCACCAACGCTTCGCAATTCTGTCTTCTGCCAGAAGGCTCCAAGGAATCCTCAGTTGAATGGTTTAGTCCAAGCACAAGACCCCGCAAATGACCCAGAGGCTTTCTTCGATCCCGCAGTAGGAGGCACAGTGTTGAGAGGATCGCAAGCGAATACTGCTCCATTCTCCGGGTAGAGGGAAACCTGATGGTCTGGTGCCAGGGAAGTGCGTAGTAGAGGATTCGAGTAGTGTTTGTCACTGTTTCCCCTAACCACACGATCTTTCAATCTCCGGCCTCAACCACAATTTTACCGCCAGCTTCGTCGCCATACTTACCACAGTAACAAGACAACCTCCCTACCACTACAGTATCATTATGGCGGAGCAGACACCGCCAAAAATTAAAATCGTTCGTACACTGACAATACCGTCGACGATGCGAACGACAGGCTGACTTCCCTTCGCGTCGTTCCCTAGATGAAAGGTGCTGAGCCTGATTTATCCGCTGCAACGTACCAGATCTATGATGAATCGCATACCATTGGCAATGCCTTGCGCTGGATGCTCATGAAAAAGTGAGCAAAAAATTTCCTTGGGCGAACTCCGCAGTTGCTCATGGTGATCTTTTGTTACAGTCCCAAAGTCGAGTTCTGTGGGTATAGGTAAGTCATGTCGGGTAATTTTTTTGAGTTGAAATGGTCCCATGGGAGTGCTACGCCCGCGAGGGCACGCCGCGTGTTAGTGATGACCGATCAAGCGGTATTGCTATCAATCTTGCGATGCTGTCCGAGGATGGTTAATTCCTTACGAATCCCAACCTCCCCTTCAATCCCCCCGAGTGACACGCAACTGTCAAGCTACTTGTTCCTCCGATTCTTTGTTCTTTCTTTATCATCTGATCCCTGATTCCTAACTCTTCCCCCTCTAGTGTCCCACATCCCTCGGAGAATACTATCCAAGTGAGAATTCAGATGTACGGTGAGTGTTGTCCATTTTCTTTGTCCCAAGGAAGTCCTCCTCACTCATCCGACGCGTCTCAAGATCGCCTTTCGTCCCTCGAAGCGCTCATAGAGGCACTGAACAATCTTGACGACCTGTGTGTTACTATCGACAATAAATATGACCAGAGCTTGAAGAACGATTCATACGTTCGGTGGGAAGAACAAAGTTGATCTGGGCCTTGGGCATCAGTTATTTTCTTTTCGTATGTTTTTCGCTGTAAGAGATCTCGATCCCATACATCTCTCTCTCCGTTCTCTTTGCCGTCGTGAAAATGGAGTCGGCCCCACCGCCTGAACATACTTATCGCATGAACGGCTGACGGCCCTAGGATCGGAGGAAGAATTTCCTGGGTTCTCGTAGATCTCGCGTAGCTTCCCGCAACGAAGTGCCGATGAGCAAAAGGGACGGCCGGTGGCGCCCATGCACTATCGAAAAGTATGAACTCGTGTAACATATGCTATTGTCTGCAATGGTGATCTACGTCCGCTTGACTTCATAGTTTTCCCAGCCAACTTCCTTCAATTTTTCGACTTTACCAAGAACCTCGCTCTCCATGCTCGACATGTATTCCTCCATTGCGGAGAGTAGCGCAGGTAAGCCAGTGGACAGCATTCGGACTGCAAGCAACCCTGCGTTCATACCGTTATTGATCGCGACAGTGGCAACAGGTATACCGCGCTGTAGGGAACAGAACCATTTAGCATGAAAGGCTGACAATGAAAAAGGGAAAGGACGAACGGGCATCTGAACGATACTATGAAGTGAATCCACGCCATCTAAGGAGCTCCCTTTTACAGGTACACCGACAACTGGCAACGGAGTCATGGCCGCCACCATACCAGGTAGATGTGCAGCACCACCTGCACCAGCGATAATAACACGAAGTCCCCTTGATGCGGCTGAGCGGGAATACTCAACAAGGCGATCGGGCGTCCGATGAGCAGACACGATAGTCAACTCATACGGTATTCCGAACCGATCGAGTATTCTTGCAGCAGGTAGCATGACTGGGAGGTCAGAGTCAGATCCCATAATCACCCCGACGAGAGGTTGCTGGTGGGCGAATCCCGAGCCTGGGGTTGGAGGTTTCGGGCTGTACAACTCCGTTTCGGAGACGGAACCCGTTGGAAGGGCTTCAAGCAACGGTCTCAGCCGCGACCGAACTTCAGCATCGGATTTGCCCACGATGGTTATATGTCCCATCTTTCGCCCCTTGCGACATTCAGCTTTTCCGTATAGATGGACGCTACTGCCTGGAACGGCAAGGGCTACTTGAGTTAATGCCGTGATCTCAGCCATCGCGGACGACGCCCCGATGATATTGAGCATCGCAGAAGCGGGAACTTTGAGATCTGTAGAACCAAGAGGGAGACCTAGGATAGCACGTAGATGATTCTCATATTGGGACGTCTCGCAAGCCTCAATTGTGTAATGCCCTGAGTTATGTGGACGAGGGGCAATTTCGTTGATTATTATCTCGCCTGGTTATGATGGTGTTATTCATTCGCCTGGTGTCTTTATATTGAGAAGGGCTTACCATCAGGCATTAGAAACATCTCGACGCCAAACACACCAGCACCACTGAGGCAACGTACCGCTGCTTCAGCAACACTTCGTGCCTTCAAACTGACCTTGCTATCCGGACCTCGAAAAGGTGCGAAGACAAGATGGCAGATGCTTTCTTTGTGAACAGTTTCAACGACGGGATAAGATTTGATTTCTCCTTGGGGTGTTCGGATAACCATGACGGCGATCTCCTTGGTAAACGGCATCCATTTCTCCACATAAAGTGGACGCAACCCCAAGGCAGAGATGGCTTCAGGTATCTGATCAAGACTGCGGATGACATAGTTTCCTCGACCGTCGTAAGCTAGCGTCTTGCTTTTAACCATCAGGGGAAGGCCCAGCTCATCAATAGCCGCTCGAATCGATGGTTCGTTGGATTCGACCTCTCTCGACGGAGCAATCGGTAAACTGTTGGATCGCAGCATTTCTTTCTGACGAAATTTATCTTGGATGGTCTTAATCGTGGTAGGATGTGGATGAATCTCCAGCTTCGGATAAGCATTCTGGATTTCCTCCAGAGCATCGGCATCGACATGTTCGATCTCGACTGTCAAAACATCAACTTTGGAGGCTAGTTCGCGTATTTTGACTGGATCGGAAAAGGAGCCATCGATGTGAGAATGCTCTGGGGATCTCGGCTTGACAATTTGCTTTGCCGGTCCATGATCACCTACGTCCAGGATAACCACTTTAACGTTGAGAAGCGACGCTGCTGCAGCCAGCATCCGCCCGAGTTGTCCACCACCTGCAAAGCCACATCAGATGATGCGACGGAAAAAATACATCGTACTACAAGGCTCACATTAGAGTATACATTCTAACAAGTCTGGATCCGGACTCACTCCTACCGAGGATACCGACAGCTTTGTCCGACATGGTTGGTTGGAAGGAAAGTTGAAGAGGCCAAGATCTATTGACAGCCAAAAATTGATGCAAGATAGGGGCAATGTTAGGAACACTTCGGTTTCGGACTTCCACCTTGCAAGTGGTTTTTTGTTCAGCTCATGGTATTGTTAAGGAGGTCTTTAAGATAGAATACGGTACAAGGATGTCTGGGAGTAACAAATAAAAGTGTGATGAAGTCCGTGAGCATTACTCATCATACTACACCAAAGTCAATGATAAGACACCGTCATCACTCAAAAGCAGAAGCAACACATACCTGAGCATGAAGGAAGGCTACCCACGGGCCGGTTGTACCATCTCGATTGACGTACACATCCATCTCAGTTTCGCGAACGATTTCTTGGTACCCCGGAATCCTGCCGACACTACCAGGGGCGCGACGAATGTTCTTCAGGCCGAAGATGACCTTGAGAATTTCGGCGATGGCGACTTGAGAGTATGTGGTGCCGATGCAGTTATGGTAACCAGAGCCATTTAAATTGTAGCTTGCTTTGGGCCGGCGTGGGTCAACGACATACGGATCCGGGAAGTCCACAGGCTGCGAAGGTAGTTAGAACGTTGTGACCTCCGGGGAAGAGAATCTGGCTTACGTTTACGTGGGCTGTGCGGAAGCTGGCCCAGATTCGATCACCAGCTTTTACTATTAGTGGAGGCAGGGAGCCAGCCTGTGGAATTGTGGCATCAACAGCAACATCACGCCATAAACCCGGAGTTTGAGGATGCAATCCTAGGAGAGAAACAGTTAGCTTCAACCGAAAGACACTGAAAACAAAGTAACTCACTCATAGCCTCCCTAACGTAGCCTTGAAGAAGCTCCGAGCTCTGAGCGTCGTTCTTCTTAATCAGTGCGATGATCTCATTTCGTTCCTTGGCCCGCGTGTCATCAAGATAGAAGTCAACGACATTCACAGCACCTATGTGACATGTTCAGGACAGGAAGGAAAGGGACAGGAGCACAGTTATCCGCACCTTGGGCGAAATTGACAGATGAGCCAACAGCAAGGCCGATGATGTTCCCCACAAGTGCGTCTAAAGGGCGTCCAGTGGAAGTCAGAGCAGACAAGAAGGGGTATGAAGGCTTGGTATTTGCGGGCCAAATGTACGATGAGGCCTTTGCAATCAAGCTACCGACAGTACTCTGGGGAAATATCGGTTGACGTGGATCAGATTTTGATGGTCGTGGATCGGACGTCAACGACTCACCGGGACAACAGAAGGCGAGACGTGAACAAGAGATTTCGCCGCCATGAGGCCAATCAGAGCGCCCGCAGTCGATGCAGCATCATTGAGAGCAAACTTGGTCTCGGGTTCATCGAAGGCCAGGAAGGTCACCCTACATAAAATGTGAACTTCCAAAAGTTCCTCCAGATCAAAGCACGTACTGGAACTAGTCAATAGGTGTCAGGATGGGGTTCAAGCCATGCGAATAGCAGACGCTTACAAGCATGGCAAACATAGCGTAGAGCTCTTGTTCGGTATACACTCCGCGGGGGTTATCCTTTGTCTTCAGCTCAACGCCCAACTGCTCTCGCCAAGGTCAAGAACACTTCAGGGTAGGGACGAAAGCTTGACTAACCAGTTTCTCAGCCACGAAGTGAATGGCAACCATGTTGATGACATCGTTGACGATGTCCACAAATTTTCCAGGTACGCCATCGTACCTATGAATGGAAGTTAACCTCTGACAGCGATGATCCTGAAGCAACGGAACTTACTTCCAAGATCGATCTTTAACCATCTTAGCGGTTTCAGCTTTGTACCATGCAGCGTATTGATCCAGGGAGTCCTTTGAAGGGAAGAGTGCATGCATGACCTGTAGTGATCGTTAATCAACATGAAAGAGGCACGCGGAGGTCAAACACACCAAAGCACGATCACTGTCATGTTGCTTGTCGTCGAAGAACAGCATTGCTACAAAGAAGTCATGCATCAGCTGATTATAGCTCTGACAGTGTGAGCACTTACAGCCGTAACCNTTTCTTTTCGTATATCACCTTGAAGCGACTAGGATCATTGAATACTGCCTTGATGGCGGTGAAGTCCTTGAGTACGAGCGGGATCGGTTGAGCGATAGGGCGATC
Source organism: Pleurotus djamor (assembly GCA_029747585.1). Classification (NCBI taxonomy): domain Eukaryota; kingdom Fungi; phylum Basidiomycota; class Agaricomycetes; order Agaricales; family Pleurotaceae; genus Pleurotus; species Pleurotus djamor. Next base: position 6,225 of record JAPEVF010000201.1, on the reverse strand, counting down.
AAAGGTATACTTTTTCGCAATTCCCTGTCTAGTCAATGTCTGCTTCATGTAATCTGGGGTGAAAAATGGCCAGAGTGACAGAGAGGAATTCTTGGTCGAGGGGTTCAGGGATACAGCACATGGAGCATGACAAATGGAGAGTAGTACATACCCAAGGGTAGTGCCTGGGTAGGTTACGCATGAGAAGTTTTGGCACTGCAAGGGAGGTGAGAATAGATAGATAGGGATGAGGTAGAACATGCGTACTCTGTCCACCTCCACCTCCATTGTCAAGATGGCGTTGACAGTCATGGAATCCCCAAGTCGTCAGATTGAAAGCTTGGAAAGAATTAATGGAAGGGACCACGCAAAAACGAGAGACCGTGTCACTCACGAGTGAAATCCGTAGTGTAAAAGCGATCGCCGCGAACAAGGGCAATCGCATCGCCAAGGACGGCCTTCGTGGTCTAAAACGAGTCCCAGTGAATCAAGTGAACATTCCTCTTGTGACGTCGACCATACCGTGTAACCACAAGCCTAGATAAAGGCCAATCGTCAATAAAACGATTGGGATAAGTTGTGAACAGAACGTACAAATCTCATCCCATCAACAACAGGCATAGTTGGCTCAGCTTGGAGACCAGGCTGGATGCGACTGAGGTGCTGCATTCTCCAGAGTAAAGGAACAACTAACGTAAAGTTCGAGATTATCGACATGACCGTAAAGGCGTCGAGCAGCGGCCTAACGGAAGGAATTAGCTGAGGGGACCGTCTCCAGGATGAATGGGGTCTCACAGCGATCTCTGGATCGGGATTCCATTCCTCGAAGGTCTCGAACTCTGGAAAGAGTGGAGGTGTCAGATGGACACTCACAATACTCATGGGGTAGGGTACGGACGCTTTAAACCGAGGAACTTCCTAAACTCGTTCATGGTGCAAACACCCCATAAACGAGCCTGCTCCATGCCCATGATTTCCACCAACCTCAAAACAGGAGGAGTGCCACGCCCTCTGAACGTTCCAGCAGGGTTAATGGTAGCTTCATGCAAAATTCTCGCAAGATCATCATCGGAGAACTTGCCATCAGGCCCACGCTTCAACCTAGGGGGTGACAATTATATCAACATGTGTGTACAGGCGAATAGCCCAGGGTCGGTATTTACCCGGCAAATGTACGCTTGGCTGGGTCAGAGGGAACATCGGCGAACAATTTGCCGATGGTGGCAAGGTCTCGGATGGACAACTATGCATGCAAAGAACCAATCAATCGATCAACTGAGGAATAGGGTTTGAGGACCATGGAAGGATCGTACCTGATCGAAAGGTTTGCCTCCGAACGCGTGGTTGAACACGTTCTCCGTCCATTTTTCGTCAACTGCGGAGGTTGTGGCATGCCACTGTGGAAATGACCGTGAGTTAGAAGGTGAGTTATCAATATATCGATGTCAAGGGACACACTCTATAAAGAACATTGAACTCGACACTGCAGTGGTTCCCACGTCCTCGGTCGACGACCAAGTCGTCCCTCTTAATCAGCTACATAGGATCAGGATCATCAGCGAATGGGGATGCGGGTATTGGGAGGAAATCGCACGTCGAAAGGGTTCATGTTCCAGTTGCAGTTCTCCGACGAACCGAGGAAGCTCGCTGCGTAGTCGCCCGTAATCATGGTCATGAAGTGACCACCGTTGATCAAGCGAGCAGTCTGGAAAATCTCCTCGTCCTGCTGGGCAAGGGCTACAGGGTCAGTAGGTGGAGGGTTTGTCCATCGTTTTCTTTCATTAATCTTCAAAATTTTGTCCGCAATATACTAACGGGAGTGTAAGGAGAAACATCAAATGAGGAGTAAATGGTGCTCACGTTGTGGTTCCTACTGAAGAGGACAAGAAGCGCGCTGGTAGCGGGGGGCAGGAACAAGAGGCGTTCTTCGTGGAAAGTGTCCGGGTACAATAACCCACGGCCAGATGCACGATCTCGAACCTTGTCTTGATCAGCTTGGTCTGGCAAACACAACGTAAGCGTAAGGGTTCTAACAGATGCTATGATCACTTACTATCGCCATAGAGGGGGCTTAAATCCAAATATGAACTAGCCTTGTTGATCGTCCAGTCCTTGAGGTCGGTCCGGAACAGAGAATGTGTGACAATAGACGCGAATGCGAAGATCAAGCTCGACATCCCACCGGGGTGGGTTTTGTGCTATTACAGATGTTTAGATTCGAGAAGACTGGGTAAGGACGACGTGTTACCCACATCACGCTTTTTCAGCAATGTATCGAAGACGAGGCCAGGATCAGGGAGAGAAGTCCTTGGAAGGTTATTCTTTGCTTGAACACTGCGTGCGTAGGGTCTTCCTGCTTGACCGCATGAAGGGTCTTGAAGGCTGTTGTTCGATCCATCAGCTTGTCTCCACGCGTACTGTGGCCCAAGATAAGCAGCCGGCGGGTGTGGAATAGTGTCGTAGAGACATCCGATGATGGTGTCGTTAAGTTTCATCGAAAGGGAGCTAGAAGGGTCAAGGCGAGCCATGATACCCAGTCCTGCTTCGAACTGGAAAATACATCAACCAACGGCTAACAAAGTTGAAGTCAGACTATAGAGTAACTTACAACCCCATTCCTGTCGTCGGCCGCGTCCGGGTGAAGCAGTGTGTCGGTGAATCCAGCCTGTAAAGTGCTTGTTAAGCTCTCGTCGTCAGCAATAGAGTACATGTACGCACGATGACCTTGGGGTCAGGCTTAAACGGGCCCTTGGCCTTGAGATTGTCAATCTATGGATTGGAGTCAGTGCAGGGAGCGACCGGGAGGTAAACTCAGAGGACGTACGCGGTTGATGAAATTTGTTACGGTCGAGTGGCCTTCTTTCTTATCGTCGGGGTTCGACGATATTTGCCAGTCGTAGAGGCCTGTTGGCGCGTCAGGTGGTGGCCTGGCCGAGAGATGGGCAGTGTCTGCGGCGAGGGTGATGAATTGTGAAGCAGAAAAGCTCATGGTTGTTTCTGTTAATCTAAGGGATGAAGAATCGATTTGCTTTATATACAGTAGCAAATGTTGAACGCGGCGATTTGTTGTTCGCGCCTAGTTCGCGTCATAATGCACGAATTCGCATAAACTGACAGCAGCCGATGTCTTAGTTTCTAAAATAGTGCTTCCGAGGTCATAAATGATCGTGCTTAGCTTCACGAGGCGAAAACACACGATTTCAGGCCTCAAAGCCATCGAAAATATACGGGAGGCGAACAGGAAACGCCAGGGATGTGTGCCAGAGGGAAAAGAAAAAAGTAAGAACACAGTCCGTACATGACTGCGTTTGAATATACCGCCGTCTCGGTATTTCAGCGAGAGCACAAGTTGAAGAGAGAGATCGCATCCCACCATGTCATCGTCCGGGTCGGTTGTCGGCAGTTGGGATTTTTCAACTCAGAAAGGGGCATTTGAAATGGGGCCAGGAGGCACCTCGTTCGTTAGTAAGTATGTAGCGAGGCTACTGCGCTTACGGCTTCTTTGCCTTCTCTTTATTCTGTCCGAAGGAGGGCCGTTGTGAAGTAGGCATGAAAGGAAGTGCAACGATCTTAAGCAGGTACGTAACGGCTGGTGATGTCCGTACTAGCATTAGCTTTCACTGGCAAAAGAAGATTCAAATGAGCAACTTTAAACGTGGGCACTAAATCAATCCAAGCTAAAGAAGGAGTCTTCGACTTCGACTTGCTGCACATAATCAGGCCTGCAGCAGTGATATCCGCAGTCTCCTCCGACATACTTGTAGTACCAGCCAGGGGAAGCGGGTCCTCCACAGTTAGACCTCCTGCCTGGGTCACAGTACTTGCTGCAATGTTCGTACGCCTCGATAGGATTATCGTCACCTTTGATCTTGATCGTGAACTCGAGTAGGGAACGAGTTTCATGGGACGGCTCAGATATCGGAGTGGCAGCTACGAAGCTGCATGCGGCTAGCAGCAGACTCAGGTTGTATTTCATTGCGATGAATGCGAGTTCTATGAAGCGAATTTGTCGTCAGCATGGAGTAGTCTTTGAAAGCAGTAACTTCAACGCACTTCGATCAAGAGGCTGGTTCGTTGGGAACGAGGTAATTCCAAAGAAAGCGACAAGAGAAGCTGAGGATGCGATGAGATGTAGGTGTGCATTCGAGCTGCTGTTTGCGTACCTGAAAGATTGTGTTTCTAGCTGGAGGATATGCAGTACTCTACATCGCCATCTTATAGGCCAGCACGAGTGTTCTATTCGGATGCAAGACACGCACGAATGGTTTCGAAACGCCGATAAGCTGGCCTGAATGATTCAGAAAGGAACCACTGCATGAAGCGTGCCCCAGTTTATTGGGAGATGCAGTGTGCCTAGGGAAAGTTCTACGAACAATTTCGCGTTTCTTCTCAAAAGGTTAGCGGCGCGAATTGAATGGAGGTCTTATCTGTAGCTTACCGCTCCAGCGTGTTATGAAGTGATGGCGCAACAAGGGTAAGCTTCACGAAGATTGGAGAAGTACTAGTAGGAGCCTAGGAGCGAGCTGAAAGCTCCGATCGTCTTCATTGCGCGAGGATCCCTTTCCCCTAACACTGACGACACGTAGAGAAACATCACTGGTATGACTTGTTGTTGAACGTCGGCGTATGAGCAGTCTGTGTGAGCTGCCAGCTTGATCGCGACGTGCAGAAGCTCACTAAGTGAAAATTGCGTATCCAGATTACCCGACTCCAAAGAGGATATGGCATACGGTGCGCCCAATATATAACGTCAATTCTTTCATCTATAGGACAGCATGAGCGTTCTATTCGTACGCCAAATGAGACATTTTCCCAATAGACTTACCTGGCAGAAGGGAGCAACGTATAGTACGAGGACTCCCACGCTCGAAGCTCCTGCACGAGGGGCTCTAGATGTCACTTTGGGATCCCTTCTTGATGGAATTCTCAGAAGTGCGTGATACGTATTGGTGGTCCTGGAAGTGGTGAGAAGAGTGTTTTAATAATGGCGAAGCAAAGGTAAGCTGCAGCTAGGAAGGAGAGACCGGCCAAGCAAGCGAAGATATGCCGCACCGCGTGCTACGGCGGTGTGCGCGTTTCCTTCAAAGCCCTCCGGTATACTCCACAGCACAGAAAATAGAGGAGCAAGGACTCCTAAAGCCCCTGTGCCACGTGGAGTAGAATGGATGGTAAATTCCGTTTGAAAAAGTTTTGGCCTTGGTCATCGCCAGCAACGATGGCGACGCTTCTTCCTCCTCCCAAACGACAAAAGGTATACCATGGTGTACCAGAACCTCCGAAAGAGGAGCCGAAACCTACATCCAACATCGTCGTTCAATTTGTCTCGGAGGAGAGCGATGGAAAGACCCTTGCGCCTCCAGTCAATTTACCAGCAAATTTAACGCGAGAAGCCCTCGAGCATCTTGTAAACCAACTAAACAAGTCTAAGGTGCGATTCCGCTTTGAATTGCATGTTGCGGACTAATGTAAACCGTACAGGACGATGACCCAGTCCCTTATGCATTTCACATTGCATTAAAACCAGACGAAACGAGACCAGGAGGCCCGACACGAATAGTTATCGGGAAATCGATTGAAGAAGATGTATTGAACAACTCAGCGTATTCTTTTACCGAGGAAGACGTATTTGTGGTCCACTGTTCGCCCCAGGCGGTCTTCAAGGTCAGACCTGCGACACGATGTTCCTCAACTCTTTCAGGTAAGTCTTGATCTTGTTATGGCCTGGATTTAAGCTCAATTTTACTCAGGACATACATCTCCAATACTTTGCGCGTCCTTTTCACCGACGGGAAACCTGCTCGCCACTGGTTCGGGGGACACAAATGCGCGTTTGTGGGATCTTTTGACAGAAACACCTTCGCACACGCTTTCTGGTCACAAAGGCTGGGTTCTCTGCGTCGAATGGGAGGCTATGGAGCGTAAGCTGGCTACCGGCGGTCATGATGGTCATGTAAAACCCTCCATGTCGTCTGGAAGGCTTTTCCTGATTGTTTCTTCCAGGTTCGTTTGTGGGATCCAAAAACTGGCAAGGCGATCGGCGATGCTCTTAGAGGACACACAAAATGGGTGACTTCCCTCTCCTGGGAGCCAATTCATATCAATGCATCATCGCCCCGTCTTGCTTCCTCTTCAAAAGATGCTACCGTTCGTGTTTGGAATGCATCAACCCGACGAGTCGAATATACCCTTGGTGGCCACACAGCTAGTGTAAATGTTGTAAGATGGGGTGGAGGTGGGTTGGGTGGT
>JAPEVF010000200.1:0-72277 GCA_029747585.1 Pleurotus djamor | reverse complement strand
CACGCCGCAGTCCGCGCTACCGCGTTACCGCTCCCCGTTGGATCCCCCATATACCTATTACCGACTACCATGCGCATATTTTTSNKTGCACCCGGCCTGTCATAGGAAAAATAAATACTTTACTGAGATACTATAAGTTGGAAATACTTGCCACCTTGGTGTCATCAATACTCCGACCCCTTGCCGAAGGTCGAACCGAATTACCTGTTACCTACATACCACCGCAAGTTCTATGTAAGCACATCGACAGCTTCTCCGAATGTTGTGTGTTGTGTGAATGAGCGCATTATGCGACGCTGCGTAGTACCAAACACATGGTACTGGTACTGACTACTTACAGCGAGGATCACCGCGGATTCGGAGTCACAAAAAACGGACAGCAATGACTCTGGAGTCTGAGCAGACGAACAGAAAAGAGAAGAATTTGGAAGAAGCATTGAAGCAGAAGAAAAGAAAAGATCGTCGAAGGTCGTGACGTTGATGCGCTGGATTGGAACATCGAAGATCGATCGAGGGAATAGAAATCAAACTAGTCAGTCCACCGGCATCCTCGTACCCACTGAGTTACAGTACCTTAGATCAAAGAGCTCAGTCAAGCTTCAAGCTTGCAAGTAAGACTCAGCAAGTAAGGACGCCTCACCAGGACCGCTCCATCCATGATCCCATACGATGGCCAATCCCGAGCATCGCATTAAGTACACCAGCTCTCCCCCATACGTAGACTCGAGGAAAATAAGGGACCCGAGGGACCCTCCCCTACCCTCGATCACAACAACGCCAAAAAANCGCCTCCCTCCCCTCATCGCTTTTCGCTTTTCGCTCTTCGCCGATTCCCGAGAAAAACCACCCAAAAATCAAATTTTCAACCACAGCGAAATGTCCATAAATATCGCGATTTCACCGGCACCCTTCAGTTTCAGGGACCCGTACTCGTACTCAGTCACTCACTTAAGTGCTCAGGAGTTTGTCGGGGTCCTGGCTTGCCTCCCCCTTCTTCGAATTCCTTTATGAAGGAAAAAGTCATATGAAGGAGTTGAAGTAGGAGTTGAAGCTGAAGCTTCTTCTCCGATGAATCTCTTCCCTTCCTCCTTTCGATCCCTTCGTTAGTTGAACGACTCTACGTCCTACGACGTATACTATGCGTAACCACAATGGCACACGTACCCAATTCGTCCATCCCCACCGAGTCCTTCGCTCGCTTGGAGTCGAAGAGTCAACTCCAACAAAGACCTCACGAGTAAGTAGCAATACGGCCCACCGACCCGAACGTACCGTACCGCCCAAACTCCAGCCGTCCATCGCAAACCACAAGTGACAATGTGACCACCCCAGAGTCCCATACAGCCCACAGCCATGCACACACAACAAACAAAATAATCGGCACAAGATCAAAAAAAAAACCAGGTCTCGGNTCCCATATGCACATGTTGTGTCATGCTGGCAGTCCGCTAGATCTCTTGTGTTCGCGGTACATTCGTTGCCCTCGGGATCGGCAGGATGGGGATACATCATATGCAAGGTTCTCTTTGTGACCGCGTTTTTCCAAGGTGGTATACATATACCGACCCAATCGAATTGCTCGCGTTCGTCGCGAAAGAGACGAGAGGTGAGGGAACGAGCGATGCGCGTCACAGGATTATTGATGGTACATACGTAGAGTACATACATATGTATATTATAATCATCACATACATATCGAACGCCTTGGTCCAACCGTGGCGTTCAATCAGTTTTCGGGTGCCCATTCAGCTTGGAACTACCTCCGTCAACAGCTGATTCTTCCTTAGGCTCTTCACTCCATTTCCATGCTTCGCTCAATTCTCCCCTTGCAACCGCCGTAAGGAAAAAGGAAGAGATGCATGCAGGGCTAAGCAAAAAGAAAAGAAAGACAACATCAACATTTCATTAATGACAGGGTTCACGATTTAGTGAGCAAGGGAAGTGGGGGTGGGGGGACTAGGGGATGATGTGACGGATTGATGAACGGGGAAGACCTACCTCAAATAAAGCAACGCAGGCTGCGCTTTCCCAAAAGTATGCATGACACCCATCGTCGTAACGAGTCCAAGCGCATACGCGGTCAGGGACGCGTAGAAATAGGGCTTGGGGAACGATCGCGTGCCTTTCGTGGAACGGAAGTAATCATAGCGAAGCCCTAGAGCGATGAAACACCCGGGAATGACAATATCACCTAGACCGAGCATGGTAAAGCCACGAGCCGTGGAGAATGCCAGGGATTTGGGCCATAAGAGCTTAATGGGGGCATCAAGACTCGTCGCCACTTTGACCATCTAAAAAATCATCCATAACAATAGAAAAGGTTCGTTAGCACCAAGAAACCGAGAATCACAGGAAACCTCCTGGTCGATTTGACAATTGACATGCTCACTCACCACTTCGGTTCCAAACACCCACCAGATATCATAAAAGAACAGGCCGGAGAGGAGGATACATCCAGTCCCGAAAGAATCAAGCTTCAGAAGCGCGAGGGTGGTGTGGCAGAAGGAGAGGGAGAGGATGTTGGTGAGAAGCGCAGACTTCTTGGTATCGGCGGTAAGGGTATACAAGATGGATGGGATAGTCGCAAAGGGCATCAAGGCCAAAGCAGGTGTTCTCAACGACAGGTTGAACCAAGCTAAACGAACACAGTCAGGTCAGCCACGGAATCAAAAAGCGGGCTTCCCAGCATTCTACTCACCCTCTCCGCCTTTCTTGATCGAGATGGTCCATTGATCAAAGCCCTTCCACCGCTCTTCACCTAGAACCGTTCTCAAGAACGACGTTGAAGTCTAGAAAGCATACAATACGAGTTAACGGATGGTTCTTTTTCTCTGCCAGCGCACCACACGGACCTTCCATACACTGGCTACTCCGGCTATTGAGAAGTACCAGCCCAAAAGCCAGTTAATCCATTCCGGCCCTAGGTACTTCACAACGAGGTATAGTCCAAACAGAGTGGCAGAACCAATCTAAGAAAGAACAGAACACGTATGAACACACGGATAAATCGTTTTTACTCGCCGAGGACAAGTGGGGGGATAAAAATGAAGACGCTGACGTACCACAGGGAACATCCATGCATCCCCCGATGACATACGCTCTATGATCTCTTCATCCTCATCCTCTTCCCCTGCTTTTGTTGGTGCACTTCCTTTTGGGTTCTTCGGATTCGGGCCCTGAACGTCAATATTACGCCCACGCGGCAGAAGTGGGGACTGACAGGTAGAGACCCATAGGAGCCACAATATATGGAACCACATGCGAGGGTAAGGAGACCCGCGTACGAGGATATCAAATCCCAATCCTGGCTCATGGTTGTCGTGGAAGGTGGTGAAGAGTTTGTGGTCGACGTGTAAGTTTCAGATCCGTGACGTGGGGAAGGAAGCGCGTTATTTAACCTGGTTTGCGGGTATTTGTTTTCATTGAGGCCATCATCTCATCGTACGCGTAGGTCTTCGTATGTGGTCAACACGTATGTCAAAGAAACGCTTTGTCCTCATCGTCACTCGGTTGTTGTCTTTTTGCTTCACCCACAAACAATATCGGGGTGAGCCGACTAGCCCCTCCACGTTTGAGTCCGGCCTATTGCGTGATCGCCTCCCCGACGTACTGCCGCTTACAACTTACATTGTACAAAGACGTATCCTCTATCCCTCAGATAGCTACCGTAGTGAAGCAGGAGACAAATTACACATTGAAACTATTCAGTGGTATTTTTATTACATCACAAAGACCGTCTACGACTACAGCCAAGGTAAGTAAGTACCAGGTGCTGTCTTTTTACGCCGGGCGAGCCTTCAAGTCAGCGGCATGATCAGCAATGATGGGGTATTCGGGGCTGTCAGGGTAGATTGCGTATCCGTCGTCGTGAGTCGAACCCCACGAGTATCTAGTAATTGAACGAATCGGTATCCACGTAGCATATGACATTGCAGAAAACATACCTAGAACCGGCTTGCCTATAGCACAGAAGCACAAAGAGACCGTAGTATTTAGCAAGATTTGGGGATGCCGAGACGACAGACACTCACCAGTAGAGATCACCGGAAAGGCCAGAGCTGTAGATCGTATCGAACCAAGAGGCGTAAGTGGTGGGTTTGCCGTCGAGAATACCGAACTCTTCAAGGATGACGGGCTTGTTGGCGGCGTTCATGGAGGCGGCGTGGTCAGTGATCCATTGGTTGCCCCAGACGGTCTTGTCGGTGGTAACACCCCAGTGGTCCTATGAGAAACGTGCGTGAAAGCTAGGTCAGCAGGAATCGTTGGTAGAAGAAGGCGGAGCGTCATTTACTGGGTAAGCCTTGGAAGTTCATGATCAGTCAGCGTAAGTATAGAGGAGGATGAAAAGAGGAGCTTACATGGACGGTTCCAAAGTCAAGAGTGGAGATGGCCAAGTTAACATCGAAGTCGATACCTTCTGAGCCCCTGGGGAAAGTCTTGATTACGGGAGGTTGATGAAAGAATAGGTATTGTTGACGTACTGGTATGGGTAGCTGGGGTGGCCTGGCTGGTTGAAGAAACCTTCGTCACCAAGAGCGACCAAGTGGTTCGGGTCGATGGATTTGATGAAGGCCGAAAGGTCCTGAGCCCACGCGGTGATGGTGGCCGAAGTACAAGTACCGGTGGAGATACTAAGGAAGCATCAGTACAAAGAGCTCCAAGAAGAACGCTAGAGACTGACCCAGTGCTGCCTCTGCATCGGGGCTCGTTGGCTACGGTGAAGTCACGGTGAGTATCGCCGTCTGTTTTGATTGAGGAAGTAACAGCTTACCGAGCTCCCATGCCATGATGCCGGGCTCGTTGGCGTAGCGAGAGACGAAGGTTTGGACGTAGCTTTTGTAAGCGGCCTGTGACAATGTATCAATAGGGTGGCGGTTATGCAATAGTTTGAGTTACTCACAATAACTTGTGGGTCAGTGTAGAAAAGATCGTGGTTGTCTGAGCCCAGGATTTGCTTGACGTAGACGTCCATGCCTCCATAGTCAGACCAGTTGTTGGTCCTGTCAGAGATGAGTAAGGATAGTTTCTCGTTGAACATTCGATAGGGACTTACAAGGCAACGATGAGGCGAATGCCATTGGCCTTGGCAGCAGCAACAACTCTGTCTATGTCCAAAGTCAGAGGCGCACCGATGCAGAAGCATGGTCATGGACGTACCAAAGGTTTGGAGACCGTCAGCGCCGAGGTTGACGGTGGGGGTGCTTCCAGACCAGTTCTGGTAGTAAGCCGCCCAGTAGGAGCCGGTGGTGATCTCGTTGAAGCCCCTAGCAAAAGGGTTTACCCCTGATGATCTTCATCTTTGGAGAAGGAACTCACCATGTGCGCACGGTGGTACCTCCCGCGGCAGCGATGTCAGCGAAGGCTTGGTTCATGTCACCATCGCCGAAGTTGCTGAGACCGACCCAGTATGAGTTGGTTCCAACAACGGTGTATTTTGCGCCATTCAGCGTGAATTCAGTACCAGAAACACCAACGAATCCTGTTGGTGTTGGCGGGGCCGACGTACTGGTCGGGGGAGCGGAGGAGCTAGAGGTAGCGGAAGAAGTAGGCGTTGAACTAGGGGGAGCTGAGGAGATCGAAGATGACGCAGTTGATGTTGGTGCTTGTCCTTCGATACACTGAGAGTACCAGTCGTTGTACGGGTGGCAAACAAGACCGGAAGCGCACTCTATATGGTCAAGGTAAACAAAATAGGCAAAAGGATTACGCAATTTTAGCACTGACCAGTCTCGCCAGAGTAACCAATTCCACCACACTGGCCCCACTGTGGGACGACTGCGACGACAGATGAAATGGAAATAGCCAAAGCAACGAGACCAGAGGCGAGCTTCATGGTGGTGAACTTGAGGAACACTCACCTTGCAAGCCTCGATTTTATGTCTGAACAGCTCATCGCCAAGACTGAAATCGGTCAATCCTCGCGTTACTGAGTGTTCAATATATTTTACGCGAATATATGCCGTACCATGGGGTGGACCTCTTGACGACGGGCCAGAAAAATGAATACACGTCTTTACACGCCCGGACCGACACATGCTCTTGATTGATGCAATAGCACCTCAGGCCTTCTAGGTACGAATGGAGTCGCACGCACAAAACCACGCTAAGGGGGTCGATTATGATGTGGCTAGAGGCCAAGGGTATACGAAGCTATTGCCGCATACTGGCGGGATTAGTCCGGATTGACATTGTCCTCAGCAGACGTTTGCATGAAGATCGTACTCAGCTCGTGGAAAGGATATCGTTGACACGGGAGCCATCATGTAAGGAATCGGCAAACACAAAACTTGAAGTGAAGAGACTGAAAGAGACTGAGACTCAGTGTTGAACGTTGGGCCCTTGAAGTTGTTGCAAGGAGAGTGCCATAAACAGGGTCGCTCGTCTTCGTCGGAAAAACTGTATAGGCGGCCGATCAACAAGAACAAGAAACAGCATTTCATTGTGACAAGCAAAGTCGAGATCCAAGGAACCCACTTCCCATAACCCCGCTGATGGCTGAGCAACTGAGAAGGTACGTCATTTGACCCTCAAGAATGCCAGCTCAAGCCCTCGCTTTCAGTGCAGCCGCATGCGAGGTCAGGAGAGTATACACGGGAGTATTAGGATATACGGCATAACCATCGTCAGGCGTTGTAGCAAAGGTCAGCCTTATAAAATAGAGTATTAGTCAGGTTGGAAACATAATGAGTCTTTCTATGACTGACCTTGAGCCAGCTTGCCTAGAACGACCAGACGGTGTTAGTGCTGAAGGACCTTCAACATATTGATGCTCACCAGATTAGGTCTCCTGTTAACCCGGAGCTAACAACGGTGTTAAGCCAGTCGGTGTAGACGGTAGTTTGGTCGCTTGTAACACCGAATTCCTCAAGAATGACTGGCTTATTTTGTCTAGTCATGGAAGCAGCATGGTCTTTGATCCACTGAACCCCCCAGGCCTCGGGGTTGGCCGATTGACCCCAAGAACCCTGAAAACGAAAGGTTGGTGTTAACACAAGCTCGATGAAAGTCCTATGTGGGATTTACCGGATACGACTATAAGAAGTGAGATGAATAATCATGAAACAAAGTAGAGGAATGGGATGCGGCTCACATGGAAAGTTCCGAAGTCAATTGTGCTTATGGCGAGGTTGGCATCGAAGTCTACACCTTCCGATCCTCTGGGAGAAGATGTAAGCATGGCACTCGCTTCAAGTCCCTGAATGACGTACTGGTATGGGTATGTCGGAGCACTGGGTTGATTGTAGAACCCTTCATCTCCAATGGCGACCAAGTGGTTCTTGTCGATGGACTTGATGAAGGCAGAGATATCCTTGGCCCAGTTTGTTATTGTGGTGGTTGTACATGTGCCTGTCGATGTGCTATAACTGGCCTCAGCGACCGTGTTTCCCAGAAGACGCTGCGGCTTACCCAGTGCTGCCCCTGCATCTCGGCTCGTTGGCTGAACCGCTTAAGTGGCCAGACACGCCGATAGATCATCATATAAAGCTCACCTAATTCCCAAGCCATAATAGTGGGTTCGTTGACGTATCGTCCGACAAAGGTTCGGATATAGTTCTTGAATGCAGTCTACACATCTGGGTTAGCGCCAGCATCTAGAGACGTCGTTGAGAACACTCGCATTGACTTTGGCATCAGTATAGAAGAGATCGTGGTTCGCTGAACCTAGAATTTGTTTGACATACACGTCCATCCCACCATAATCAGCCCTAAAGGGTGCATGTCAGTATGTAATTGTGGCCAGTTAACGACATAGGACGTTGCGACGGACCAATTGTTGGTTCTAATGGGATGGATGATGTGAGTCGGCAAAGACTTTTACAACTAAAAGGAACCTACAATGCAACTATGAGACGTATTCCGTTGGCTTTAGCCGCGGCAACAACGTTGTCTAGGGAAAAGGCAATTTAGAGAGTTCTATTGTGATGAAGGATTGTATCTTACCGAAGTTCTGCAGCCCAGTCGCTCCAGTATTGATCGTCGGCGTGCTGCCAGACCAAAGCTGATAGTATACTCCGTTTGCGCTTGTCGCTTCATTGAATCCCCTAGAAAAGTGTTCAATATCCAAGGTTGGCAGGAAAGAGTAATAAACAACTCACCAGGTACGAACGACCGTCGCACCAGACTTGGCGATGTCAGAAAACGCGGTGTTCATATCGGCGACACTGTAACTCATGAGCCCAACCCAGTATGAGTTACTACCAACGACCGTGTATTTGGAGCCATTGAGGGTGAACTTGGTTCCGGAGACGCCAACGAATCCCGTGGCGGCTGGGGCAGGGACAGATACAGTAGACGAAGGAACGGGGACGGTCGTAGCGGGCGTTGACGAAGGTGCAGAGGTAGCGGGAGCAGAAGAGCTAGCAGGTGCGGAGCTGCCGGTAAGGCATTGAGAATAGTAGGGATTCAACACAGTGCAGACAAGGCCAGATGCGCATGCTGAGCGAGCGAGTAAGTAGATGACTACAAGAGCGTCAACATGGGCACGCTCACCTGTCTCTCCCGACCATCCAATACCACCACACTGTCCCCATTGTGGGACGGCAGCGAGGGTCGAGGAAATCGACAACGCCAAAGCAACAAGACCTGCAGCAAGTTTCATCGGGAGGTTCTAAAACACGATAGTCAGCTTTTCCAACGGTCCGCTCTTTTGTACCAGCGGAGAGTATGCATCCAGAAGCAACGACGTCGCTTTCGGTCAATCCTCGCAAAACATACATGTTGCGAAAAATTGCCGTTCAGCACAACCGCATGCCTTCATAGTCATCACATTCTATGGAGAGAAGGTGTGAGCATGAGAGTTAAAGCACATTCTTGGAAATGCATGTTCAAAACAAACGACAACTTCACCATAAACAGAGAAGAAGGTAAGCTCATACATCAACCTGGTGACCAGCAATGCCAGCAAATGTGTTCTATTATTAGCACAGATAGAGTGGGAGAAGTACCGAAGGACGAGGGCCGGCTGATGGTCTGCGGTGATACACTCAATATCCAGCGGCTATCCCATTCTTTCTAGAGTCGCTTGCAGCTGGGTGGATACAGTTGTTAAACACACCGCCACGCTAAACGTACGAAAACTCACCGTATATGGTTCCATCTTTCTGTAATACCGCTTGAATAACGGCAGCCACTCGGTTGATATCGACAACTGTATCAAGGTGATTAATCGCTGGGAGTAAGACGGCCCGTCTGCTTCGGTCAGCTCACCTGTGACGTTGTGTCCTATGTCTTCCAAATGCTGTATAATTGGAGTGGGGTAGGTGTTGTCCACGTCCATCATTTCTGGGTACAATTGATGGTGCAAGCGTCCGGATTCGATGGCACGACTGACGTCCATTCCCCAGTCCAAGTTCAAGATTGTTTGCAGAACCGCTGGAAAGATGCGAGAGCCACCTGAGCCACCTATGGCGAGGTAGAATGTTCCGTCAGGGTGCTCCATGATCGTGGGCGATGTGGAAGACAGTGGTCGCTTCCCAGCCTCAGGATAATTGTCTATAATCACATAAATAGAAGTTATTGGATGGATTCATAGTACGCACAAGGTGATGGGTAGAGCCCAAAGGCATTAGGAATACCCGGAGTGGAGAAGTCATCCATCTAAAGAATTATCTGCAAGCTGCTAGTCGCAATTAATTTCAATAGCGTACCTCGTCGTTCAGAAGAACACCTGTGTCTGGGTCCATCACTTGAGAGCCGAAAATGAGGTTCACCGTCGACGTAATGGCGACCGCCATGCCATTCCTATCAACAACTGATGAATGACTCTATGCCAAAATTGTCGGTGAAATCAATATGCATCAATTAAACGGCCAGTAAATACCGTGCCGTGGTCCTCTTTAACATCGTGTTCGGGATTGTAGTATTCCGACGGATGCGTGCGGTCCTACAGGCAAGTTAGGCTAATGGAGTGGTTAAAGGGATCAGGACGTACGTCAGTGATATTGGGGAAAATGAGCTGAGCAAATTCTTTCGAAGGGATATCGTGTATGTAACTTGTGTCGTTGAGGAAAGTGGGGTCGCCAATTCTGGTTCTAGAGAAGATGCGGTTTACTAATCAGAGTGAAGACAAGAGCGGCCCAAAACACAAACCTGGCAGAGAAACCGACTAGCCAAAAATCAGTACGCGAATATACGGACACATGGTTAGAATGACCATACATTTGAGGGTCTCAACGAGTCTATGAACGTTTAATGGTGTTTGCGAAGTAAAATCGTAATATTCAAGAAGATTGAGCATATGCAAAAGAACTAAAAGTTGCAAGTGAGCACCAGAATAAGGGTTACTGAGAATGACGAGCTTCACCTGGTCCAGATGTGGGGGCATGTGTAGTGTAGATTTTGCGTCCAAGGTAGGTACCTTCCAAAGCAGGTTGTACTTTGACGGTATAATTTAGGAGATCGGCATGGCTAAGGATCCCTCCTGTTGACCTCACTTTGCGTACGACTGAATCCGCAATCGGGCCCTGTGAAAACTGAGTAATCTCGTATATGCCGACAGAACGGGACTCACACTGTAAAACGCGCTAGCCCCCTCTTGGGCAATGGCCTCTAAAGTGTGAGACAAATTCGTGCGCCGAATGGTTTCGTTTTCCCTCAGGAACCTGCCGTTCGGGGCGAAAATAGAACTGAAGTCGGGATTCTTGAGCATGAGGTCTGGGAACCACTGAAATAGCACTTCAACGAGCTTATCTCTTTGAAGGAAATGGAAGGGCTCTTACAGTGATTCGCTTCGCGAGTTCGGCGTCAACTTTCCAGCCTTTTGCCAGGTTGACGCTGGGTTGGACTAGTGTTCGCCACGGGAGGCTCCCCCAGCGTGAATGAGCTTCCTCGAGACCTCGAACCTCTCCTGGAACACCGACAGCCAGCCCCCCAAAGCGTGAAGAATTTGGATCACCACGATACATGGTCGCGTTTGCTAGAGCTGGAGCGACTTCCCTAAAATCTATCGTCCAAGCTTGCGTCGTCCCGTTTGGAGATGGCACGCGAACAGTCATGAAACCACCTCCACCAATACCAGAGCTACGATCGTCAGCGAAAGCCAAACAGAACGATAGAGATAACGCACGAGAACATGTTAACCACACCAATGCAGAATGTTGTAGCGATAGCAGCGTCAACGGCATTACCACCTCTCTTCAAAGTTTCAACGCCAATGTTTGAGCATATCTTGTTCTCGCTTGCGACGGCACCATGTCGGGCCGTGATAAGATATGCTGGATTGTTCGTCCCAGAATAAGTTCTATGCGAAGTCGAATGTTTTCGTTGGGACACCCGGGGGATTCCTTGGAAAAGGCAGTATAGGCTGAGCAAAGATAAGAAAGCAACGAGCGTGGTAGATCGACGGATACCAGTCCGCCTGGAGATCCGTTGTGAAGATATGTGCCCCGAAAGTTTGGGCTCAAGAACGACTGGGACTTCAGACGCCTGCACGTACGTCCCCTTCGAAGACATGGGAGGTTGTATGAAGCTTAGAGAAGTGGACCGAACCTCATGCCCTGAGTTTACCTCGGACGCGTAGGAATTCCCAGCGCAACCTCCGGTGATGACAAATTTGGCTTTCTCATCCTGATACATGTCATCGCGATTGTGTCAGCCCTGAAAGGGCAAATCAAAACATTGCGAAACATAGCTTCGGTTGTAGAAGGTGAAAACTCAGAAAAGGACGACCATGGACGGTGACAAGCAAGTTGTTGAGCGAGTTGTGATTGTGGGCTCCGAGGGCGGAGACTCGATCGTGTGAAAGCTCTCCCCAAGTTGTGGGCGCATAATTAATTATGTACTTCGACCACAACTTGGTTTCCGTCCACCACCACTCCAGATGGGCTGGAAGCGTCGACGACCTCAAGCTGAAGCTGAAGTCGACGTAGACTCGGCGGTGGGAGTATTCAGTCATTGTAGGTACGTATCCTCCGAATTCAGTTGCTGACCGTCCGAAATATTCATTGCTCGAGGTTGCAGGGCCAGTGATGAAAGAGCCTTGGGCGGAATCAAGCATACAGGTGCGTATTCACGCGTCATTCTTTCGTATTTGCCCGCTAATCGAGCATGAAAGGCAGAAAACGTCGACGGGGAGGCTTGAATACTCACTTTGACCGCTTGCTTGGCTCGTTGAACGTGCTTCCTCTCGCGTCGTCAAGCGTAGGGTCAAGTCGAGCAAGATCGTCCTCTCTCAGCAGCCTAAGTGCGCCGAAGACACCAGCCGATGGATATAGACCGCATGGTTTGAAGAGCCCCAGGCAAGGACGCCCAGTACAGGAGGCCCCTGCGCCCCCTTCTCCGTGTCAAGACTACCGCAAGTTCGGTTTGCAAGAGCTTCCAGAGGTGAGGCTTCAGGATAGATTTGACGAATCGACGTTGATCTCCTGATGAAGCCAGCAAATGAAAGCCAACTTCCTCCGTGGCTCGCAGATACGTTCCTGTCTCTCAACCAGGAACATCCGCTGCGCGCTTTGCTACCTGACGAATGCCATTTTACTCCCGATCCTACGCCATACGAGGCCCCTCGTATTAGATCGAACAATACCTTTAGGCCAGTCCTCGCAGGCACGGCTGAAATCGAACCCACCGTCATCGAAGAAGAGACTGTCTTTGCTTTCCACCCACCGGAGCCCAACTCGAACCTTTCCATGAACGCCATGCTTTCTCGTACTGATGCACGGGCGCCACGGTCCAAGTCCCTCTCTCACTCCTCCATTGGACTAGCAATTGCTCCGAACTACTCTCCTACTGAATTCAAACCCTTTTCTAAGGCTGGACCGTGTTCAATGCTTTCTGTCGACCCTCTCCCCCAGCCCCGCTCTTTGATGCTTCCTGATGCTCTTTCCTATCACTCCGAGTCTCTGGCTCCTTGCTCGCCTGCTGCACCTTCTCGTTTTCCCTCTGTCGATCATCCTCCTTACGATGACATCAATGAATGCTCTGTATCCCGTGACGCTGCTCCTTCTGCTTCGGCCTATGACCTCCCCTTTGACGCGTATAGTGGGTATATCGACGAGTACCCCGAAGACACTGTGACAATCCAAGCTGATTCCCCAATTCACTCGTCCGACCCTCCCCTTCCGAGCTCTGACACTCTGACAAACCTCCAACACTCACTGTATACTAAACCCGGCCCCGGCTATTATGCTTCCCATTCAGTCTACTTCGACTCTCCTGCTGAAGATCCCCGATTGTCCGACCCACTTGATCCTGAAGATTACACCGTCGACTGGGGCGATCTTGATTTTCGCTGGAAACCGTTCTTACGAGGGTATTCGGGCGCGATCTACGGTGAAGACGCGGATAAACACATCTCCGTACGCCTTAGCCCCATCCCCGTTCAACACCATGAAGGAGTACCAACAGTGGACGTCTCAGCTCTCCAACCACCTCCCCATTCGAACGTTGACAAACCCCGCCCCACCTCCGCGGTACAATCGTTTGGCGAGGCAGAAGAACCAGAAGAGTCGGAATCAGTAGCGGTGATTGGAGTATACACTGATTCCTATCCTCGATTCGTCCAACGCGTGACTACGCCTCGGACACCCATGAACAACTCGCAGGCTCGGGCTGAGCCCGTGGATCCAGTGCGGCCAGGAGACTCCGATTCCCCTATGACTAACAGCCCTCCTTGGGAGACGTATAGCCAGCACCAGCAAGTGGTCAACAGCCGAAGCCCGAGCGTGTGTAGTCGGTTAACACCCGAGGGGGAAAGCAAGCCAGTGTTTGCACCCGCGCCAGGGATATTCATTTCTCCTCTTCAAGGATCGGATAGTGGCAATTCCTCTCCTCAAAGTACAGATGGATCTCTTCAATTCGGTCTTAATCAGGTGGCTTCATCTCCTCCCTTACCGACTTTGCTACCGAGGCTGATATAAACTTTAGTCTAGACGTCCAGTTCGGACTGACACGAGGAGGGTTGGGAGTCGACAGTCGTCTGCGTGCTCGTCAGTAGTTACGGGTACTGACCCACCTTCTTCACAAGTATCTAAGGACTCCATAGAGTCTTGGGATGAATGACCTTGTGCGCTGTTGTTTCCACTCCCATTTCTCTCTTGACAGGGGGCCCCTTGGACTAGGTTTGGCCCTTGCCCTTGCGATGTTTTCTGACCATCTTTTCCGAGTCCTTAACTTGTAATGCACAGAAGTTCGGAACGTAAAGAAGGTTTATAATAAGTAAGCTACAGAATTTAAATTATACTCGCCAGCAAAACCGACAGCAAAGAAGACAACAAAACATGTACAACATAAAACATAAGGCATAAAACTCAAGATTTCGTCAACGAAGCACGCCATCACCACACCATATCACCATCCAATATCCCCACCACGGTACGGTTCCACCGTCACACCTGTCTCACCCTTGGTCTTCCTCAACGTATACCTCTCCAAATCATAAACCTCGTACGACGCAGCAGCGAGACGCATCGCCTCAGCGTGATGCGGGCGGGAGTTTGCTGCCATTGCGTGTTTGCGGCTTTGCCAGATGCAGGTGGCGAGGTTCATACCGGTTTCGGGGCTGGGGATGCCGTACCAGTAGAGAATTAACTGGAAGAGAAGAGCGGGGATAATGGATTGATGAGTTACATGACCTTGGAGGAGTTACTGATGAAGAAGTTGACTTACACCGCCATTCCGAACAGCTTCGTCATGGGCTTTTCTGTCAGCTTCGTAGAGCGCTGTAAGAAGCACACAATGTTGGCGTGATTAGCTCGCGTTCGTGGAAGGGAGTATATGGGGAAACGACATAGGAACTTACGTCCGCTTTCGCTGCCTGGCTTACGACGACTTCGGAAGACGACGCAATACCATGACCGCTCGTCATCCTTTGACAACGTCAGTTCGTCCCAATTGAACGCCTCTTCATAAGGCAGGGCAGCGTATTTGTCGTTCAACGGTTTAAAATCATGTAGAGCCTTGTGAAGGGAGAGCGAAGCGGGGTCGATGTCTGGGAGCCGTGTGTCGGTGACTATCGGAGGGTATTGGGAGTCTATTGACACCGCAGGAAAACGGTCGGGGAGGGATGACAAGAGCGGTGGGAGGTAGAGAATCGGTTGTGTTGGTACGGTTTCTGGGCTGAAGGAGGGGAAATGGTGCGGGTCTCTGGTGGCTATCTCTGCTTGGGGAGTTGCATGGGTAGTGGTTTTCAGGGATATAACCCCTCCGTTGGTTTGAGTAGACGTCGAAGTCTGTATGGTGGTGGTAACGGACATTTTCGTATTCCTGGGTCGCTTTCAAGTATCGGTTTAACTTCGAGATAAGAGCGAGAGGGTGGTGAGTGAGAATGCAGATAAGGACGCGGCCTGAGACAGTTTTATATCGAATCGCCGTCCCATGTTTTTAATAGCGCGAGATGTGATGCAAGCCGTGTCTGATGCAATATAAGACGATCGGACAGCAGAGTATTGCTGCTAATTGCGCCATCGGAGGCTTCGCCGACGCAAAACACCCACAAGAGGCGTCGCCATTGCAACATGGGGAATGAAAAGCCAGCACGCTTGAAAGCTTGAGAGACTACATGGGTCTTGGCTTGCTCCTCGCGACGGGTTTGCCTGCGCATCTTTTCCGAAGCATTCGAACGAGTAAACTGTTGGAGTAGAATACACTCTATAGATGGGTGCAACGACGGCGTCGGGCCTGACCCAGAGTCCGTCGAAGAGAGTTCTTTTTATTGTGATCCGAACTTTGAGACGTGCATGGACGTAGTGGAGTGAAGGACAGGCCACACAGTGAATTGGAACCGAGTCTGTCGATCGGAGTTTACCGGCGTCTACGAGTGGGCCCCTTCTCTCAGCAAGTTCTACACCATTTCAATTCCAGAGTAAGATGGCCGCTACCAAGAAGGCAGCAGACTCGACTCTCTACCACCTTGCTTCCAAAGGCTTCTGGAAGAAATTCAGTACGTTACCATTCTACCCCGGGGAATCCAGCAACTGAACCCACTTTCAAGGGGACGCTGTTGTTGTCAACCCCGAGATTTCGACCGGCCTGCCACTTCCTAGCCTCAACAGAAACCCGCAACCAGCTTCAAGACCAGAAAAGTACAACACGCCTGCTACCAAAGGTGCGAAGACGCTTGCAATATTGCCAAGTTCTGCTGAGATTCATTGGTGGTTGTTGCAGCGTCCGACCCCGCTCAAAACCCATACTGGAAACGCGATGTTCGACGTGCTTATCCTCAACTTTCCGTTGTGACGCAGCTGGAGCTGTCTTCATTACTTATTGAACACGCACAAGCACCCTCGTACGCCGTTCTTCTGCCTAGGTCTTTGCATGAGATGTAGCTAACCATGAACCAACTCGGTAGGGTTGCTGCACCCGTCGAAGGAGAGACGGCCGTCGCTGAAGTTGCAAAGGAAATACCCGACCTGTCTGCTGCCATTGCGACAGTGACTTCAGAAGCCAAGGTGTACACAGAGTCCAAGCTTCCTCCCGTCATCCCAACTTCATACAAACGCTGGGTACCGAAGCGCTCGCCGGATGCTCCCCACGATCCAACTACCTTCTTCCCTCTGAAGTTGTATGCTTAGATGCCTAGAATAATGGACTATCCCTTTGGTTCTCCCTTGAATGCGTTCATGGTGTCTTACCGATGCCACAAGGAACTCATTCGAAGGCTAATTAGTGACCCAAGCATCTTGCTAAGTGTCAAACTTCATCCAATTACAATTACGAGCAACATCGCGTACAGTGAGGCCATCACCATTGACCATTGTGCTCCCCGTGTAAAGGGGAATAGCTGGCCTTCTTGTCACCTTCAACCAACAGTCCATGGGCAGTTCTTCACCTCCGTCTCGTGGACATCTCCTTCAGAACTTGGTCGACGGATATGATTTCTACCGCGGCGGTGCTTGATTGAGATCACCAACTACTTTTCACGATTCCTGCCAACCACCGCCGTGTACTGTCATCTTAAGCATCCCTCATGCTTGCCTTTGCCTGTGTCTCCCACTTTTGGTGCTGGACCGCTCTTTCCGGAAGATTCATCTATGTACATTGTACAGTGTTCAAAGCCAGACCTCGTGCTCCGAGTTGCTTACCCATGGACTGTGGATGGCACGGATGTGCCACTTGAATCAGCTTGAACCATACATGTCCCCACTCCACCTATTCATGTCAAGCAGACGTGTCTCGGTTTCAACTCGTTGGCGTCTCTACACTGCGGCGCATATACGTACTTGATGGTCTTCATCCTGTTCCTAAGTGGCTTGCTGAGGCTAATTTTGCTCCCGTTGTTTTTGCTCTTGGCCCTGATCATGGGGGGAGGATCAAAAGCCTCTTAGAGTGGTCTCAGGCTGGTGGTGATGATGATAGAGTAGTAATGCGGAAGCTTCTGCCATCCTGATACCTGGCCGACAGTGTATCAATGGCTTGTCAATGGTCACGCAGCATATGCACAAATGCTTGCATTGGGCCGGCAAAAAGGGAGGCGGTGAACGAAGTTGCGGACGTTGACACTCTTTGCTGTAGCCTGTCACCCGGAGGCTTCACGCTACATATGTACTCAGATGCGGAACTGCTCAAACCCAGCTCTGGACCATGTTCTCATGCGATGCGGCGCATCAGGCAGGCAAATTGAATTATAGACAATCGTAAGAACATCCATTGTTACGAGTTCTACTTCAGTGGACTGATCATGTATATTTGAAGGTACATCATGGGCTGTCGCGGACTTGACACTCCCGTGAAGTCATGAGTCGCGGAACACGAACAGACTTGAAGAGCTCGTCCAACGCCCGCGACCTCAGTGCCTTCAATATTTTGGTGACTTGGCAAAGCTCACGACCACTGTCCGCCTCTTTGACATCGTCCCATTAGGTTTTGATCCTCATCTCATGGAACCGTTACTTGAGGGCCGTTAATTGGTGTTGGCTGGCCCGGATGTGCATGAGTGTCGGGTGCATCCGACCCCAAACTGAATGTCCGAATTGACGAGATTACAACGCTGAGTTATCCATTTACCCGTGTCTCTACTACTTTTTGCGTAGATACCTGTAGTATCTGTACTATTCGGTGTCCAACTCTTGGTTGTAGCACGACGGCTCCCTTGCTAGTACTATACCATAATATATCTCTTGGGCAAAATGATAGAGCATTACATGTTACAAGCTTTTTAGTCCCCTTCTGACATCAACCATTTGGCAAAGTCATCGAGACGTTTCTTCTCTGATTCGTCGTCGTCACCTTCAATCTCGTCGCCTGCACCGCTGCGTTTGAATCGTTGCTTGCCAACAAATAAGCTAGCCTCGATACGACGACCAGCGAAGAAACGACCGTTCATTTTCTAGGGCACGCGTATTTGAGTGCGGTGATGTTCAAAGAGGGGAAGATAACTCACAGCTACACATGCGTGCGCGCTGATTGGGTCTCTGAATTTGACTGTCATCACGCCGTCAGCCTCTTTCTGTTGAACGTTCGTCATCACTGGTCAATGCAGTAGTAGGGGGGAACGAAGACGCACATCATACAAAGACACGTTCGTCACTTCGCCAAGCGTTGAAGCCTCCTCTCTCACGTCCTCCTTGAGGTCGAGTAGGAGAGACGCGTCTTCTTCGAGTTCTTTGAGTGTGAACATGTGTTTGAGAACAACGACGCGACTGTTCTTTCCGGGTGCTGTTGACGCGCCGCCAAACCCAAAGCTGTCTTCTTCATCCCAGTCTTCTAGTTTCCTACACACAATGAAAGCTGAGTGAAAGGGACGACAGCAAAAGTCAAGGGAAACCACCTCTGCATCTTCCCAATCCGTTTAGATATCTTCTTCTTATCCACCGTCTTCCGTGGTTTCATCTCCTTCTGCCCAGCTCCTCCACCTCCTCCCCCATTCGACTTATGCCCAAACTCCGCCTGCTGCACCTTCATCACCGTCGACGCATCTCCAATCCTCAACTCCGCCTCATCCAACAAATTCACCGCCAAAACAACTGAATCCTCCTTGAAATACACCACCAACGCCTGTCCACTAAACGCCCCATCGTCCGTCGCGTACATCTTCACTTTCGGCTCCCCGTCATCGTCTTCCTCGATGATACCGCATTTGGAGAACCGCGAGACGAGTTCATCGAGTTCGGTGTCGAGGGGGAGGTTGGTTACGTAGACTGCGGTGTTTTTGGATTTACGTTCTGTGAGTGGTTTGTCGGATTTGTCGTTGCGTCCGCGTTTGATTGAGGGGCCGGCTTCGGGGGTTGTGGCGGAGGTGTAGTCGGGTTGTTGTTTGCGTTTCTTGTTCTCGCGTGCTAGGACGGGAGCTGCGGGTGTCTATTGGAGAGGAAGTGGTGGGTGAGTTGGTTTGAGAAGGGTAAGGAAGGGTACGATACCTCCTCGTCTACGCCTGCGATGGAATACGCCGCTTGTTGCGACTTGAGAAGATCTTCGTCGAGCTTTCCTGGACATATCAGGCCACAGACGGTATTCACGTAGGTCGCAACGTACCACGGGTACCCAAGCCCCCTTTACATTGTCATACTCCATCTCCGTGTCATCATCACCTTCGAACCTCCATGTTTCCGTTTCCTTGTTGAAGTAGATCCTGAATACATGAAGCTTTAGTTGGGAATTTTGGTTTTAACGACGCGGCGTTGCTGGGTGGAATTTACCTAGGATCTTCAGCAAAGGCAGCAGCTTGGGCTTCGGCAGATGAGCCTATTGCTGCTGACGGTGGTAGGTTGGACATGATCGAAGGGGTAAAAGGTAAATTACAGCGCGGTTGTTTAGATCGCACGATGGATGTAAACATTTGATGCCGCGTATGAGAATCCTCGTCCTTCCTTACAAGTGTACACTTATACTAGCACTACAGTACCTCGTATTCAATACAACTCAAGGGGAGTTCATATGCGCCCAATTGAGCAACCTCAACGTTCATGGCACATGCGAACCAGCACGATCGCGCGAGATGTAAGTACTCGATATATACATTGGACAACTTGCTACCAGCATGAGCACAGCGGTTTGATGTTCACCGTTTCCAGACGCTGGAAAATCGATGATGATGAACAAATGAAACAGATTGATATCTTGGAGGACATGGCTTACCTCTTGTGACCAACGCGTCAACGGGAATTCATCACCGCAACTCTCAGAATTGTGCGTAAACTTTCTTTGATTCATGTGTGGCCGTCCTCTCACCGACTGTTGTAGTCTGGTTCTCCCAATGCCATCGCTGATATCAGTCCTGCTGGTGGCTGGGCTATCCTGATTCCTCAGCTGCGATTCTCTTGCCGACCGTCAAGGCATTCGACATCTATTCGGCACCACTGGCGCTCAAGGCAAGCTCCAACGTTTGTCTAATCTCATATCTAGTGTGGCAGGAGCGCATTTGCCCGTGTCGCTGCAAATTGGGTTCATAGAGACCAAAGCATTCCTCAGAATGTGCAAGCCCAATTGAGGCGCCAAGGTCTTCCAACAAGCCCAACCGTCCATGGTATCGCCATCGACACAGATTTCACTGCGATTAACCCTAACCAGTCAGTTTTGTGACCCTGCTTCCAACACATTCGTTTCTTGTTTAGTTCTGGTGAAATTTCGATGAGCATCGTCGGTTCGACATCTGCATCAGCCATCAACGACCATGGTCGTGCTTACTTTGCGTCGTCTGATTTCGCTGAGGCCACGTTGAAAGGCACGTCGCTCATGCCATAGTCCTTTTTGTCTCTCACTGAATCCTTCCCCTCCGTTTGCAGGCTTCAGCCAGAAATTCGATCAGTCGTTCGCGGCTTGCGACACGAGGGGTAGGGTTGCAGTGACAACAGCCAGAAGGGCAAGCAGATATGGGCCCATGTCGCACTCTCGATGATGGGGAGAGGGGCGCGACGTGATTATTGCAAATCTTGCTTCATACTAATACCCTGAAGGGCCTTCTTAACGCCAGGTTTGGGAGTTTATTTCCGAATCCTGAGAAGTGCAGAAGGCTAGTTGAGCGCCGTATGCTCCTCCGATGACACCACGATAGTCCATTGATAATGATTGTTGCGTAGGCACCGAAAGCGAAAGGGCTGTTTCGAGCTTCGTATTTGCATCGCGGAGGGCTTCTCGAGCGTCGAAGTGTTTCTGATCAAGAGGGGAACGCGACTTGTGTGGTTCGATTGATGGAATGAGGGCCATAGTATGGCTGTTACGACGATGATAGTGCTTGCCATGAGGCCCAATCCACGAACAGGCCATTTCCCGCCAATTGAATGACCATAGAATCATGCATCATACACCGAAGTGGACGAAGCCAGCAAGCTTGACAGTTGTGAATCCAACCAAGTCAACCAACGCAATCGAGAGCGACATATTTCTGAGGTTTAACATCAACCAGTAACTCGCATGGCAGCAATTTACCAGGTGAATCGACTATCGTCACGTTTAACATATAAGTTGAAAAGCAGAGTCAGCAATGGAGAGCGTATATATCGGAGGATCGCATTTGAATCCAGCAAGTTCTCCGACATCCTGTTTGAGCTCCGACGTCCGACGTGCCACTTCCACGAGCTTCCACGCCCCCCTCACCCTCCCTCACCACCACCCTACATCTCCAAGTCTAGCATCCGAAATGGCGTCTGCAGACGAACCACAGAAAAAGCGTCGCAAAGTCGTGACGGCAGAACAAGAAACACTTCAAGCTGCGCATGACTTCCTGGACGCGGTTAAGAGTCTACGGACGTTGAACTTGCCACCTCAGTTTGATGAAAATTACTTGTCGGGTCTGAATTCTTTGGCCCAGCGATACATCAACGAATCGGGTTCAGTCTACATATCTGAAGGCTTACTGAACAAACGAATCTGCAATCCTGGTCTTAAGGGCACCGATCTAGGTATTACAGCTCTGTAGTGTTATAACACTTGCTGATTGGACTACCCCTACAGCTGACTTCATTGATTCCGCCAATGGCGCTTATGCACGTTTTTCGGAAGGGTACACGAAGTTAAAAACAAAACTTTTGTCCCCTTCTGAATACTGTGAACCTTCTAAATGGCCCGACCAGCAACGTCAGAACCGTCGCTTGCTATGTGGTCGACCTACAGATCAACGCGGAATACCCTTGTCTATATTGCACGACGTTTTTCGGCGGTTCATCATCGATGTAGAGTCGCCGCTGCCCTCAGATCATGTAGCTAATCAAGCCATGCGCGCAGCCTACATGCTCTGCGCTTCGATGGGCGATGCCTTCCCCGACGAATCAGCCCGTTCAACGGAATTTGATGAACGTGTTCGCGATCTCTTCTCCGGTTGGTCGAATCAATATCATATCTCCCCGCAGAGTGAGGTTTCCAGTGGCATCGTCGACCGGGTGCTTCATCTTCGCTTTGGTCCACCGGGTGTTTCCATGGTGTTTCGGGAGGATAAAAACAATATTGGCGAAGGTGGTGATGTCTACATCCAGGTCGCGCGCGTTTATGATATGTACTGCAAAACTATCACGGAAAGCCACAAAGCCATCGGGGCTCCAACCTTCCTCGCTTGTGTTATGGGTGTGTACTCCGTTCTTCCTCACGAATGAATCTCATTCTTCCTGTATCGTAGGACCGATTCTAATTGTTTCAGGTGCTTTTTTNCGATGGGGAGAATGTCGTGATTGAACCTTTAACAAATGCTTGTCACATGCTCGGCGATGAGAGTGGCCGGCGCCAGACCGCACTGGCAAAGGTCTTGTACGCGCTTCGGCGTGGTATAGATTCATTCAAAAGGTTATTTCGCTCATATTATATCTTTACCCCTCACGCGAACTGATTCTGTTATAGTCTGTTGTCCAGCCCACTCCAAGCATCAACCTCTGGCCCCTCCGCCCCTCGTCTCTACCTTGACTGCGTCTCCGTGGAGAATGAGACCCCGATAGGCACATTATCAAACTTCAAAGCTACCGAATACCTTCCTCGTCTCCTTTTCACTGCTATCCTCAGCCGACCGAACGCTATTCCGGAGAAAGTCCTCGTCAAACTCGTTTCTCAGCCTTACGGTGTACGAGTTCAAACGTTCCTCGCCGCACAGGGGTACGCACCGAATCTCTACGGCTACAAAAACCTCGAAGGGGCTCCTACCGCATATGTCATGGAGTTCTTAGACTCCAATTGGACTTCACTCGCCGAGTTAGCTGCTGAGAAACGTGCAGCGCTTGTCCAATCCCAAGTTCTCCTACCCGCCATTAAGGCTACCATCAGCCGTCTAACAAACCTCTTATCGGGTGCCACAATGGTGCACGGCGACATTCGCCCGAATAATATCATGATTAGGTTGGGAGAGGATGCGGACAAGTTGCCAGTCGTGACTGAGGGCCTTGTTGAGCTCAAAGTGGTGGACTTCGATTGGGCGGGTGATGTCGGTACAGCGAGGTATCCTCCGCAGAGGAATGAGAATATCGCAGGACTTGATTGGCCCGGTCGGCCGGGCGATGTTATTGGCGTGGGTGATGATGCTCGGGTTGTTGATTCTTGGTGGAGAAGTTTTCCCCCGGAGACCGTGGATTGATGCAGGAGGAGTTTACAACCCTCAATCACTCGACGTTCCGGGTACCTAAAGAGCTAGGTCTTTCAGTTACATTGGAAGTTTCTCAAATCTTTATGTGACGAGTAATTTGGCTTTCGTCACTTCATGTTGGGAAAGAAGTTTCAACTCTATGAACTCTGTGAGTTGTCTTCGCCCTTCTATGCACCTCACCGCACTCAAATACGCGTGCCCTAGAAAATGAACGGTCGTTTCTTCGCAGGTCGTCGTATCGAGGCCAGCCTATTAGTATTCGTTGGCAAGCAACGATTCAAACGCAGTGGTGCAGGCGACGAAAGCGAAGGCGACGACGACGAATCAGAGAAGAAACGTCTCGATGACTTTGCCAAATGGTTGATGTCAGAAGGGGACTAAAAAGCTTGTAAAATGTAATGCTCTATCATTTTTGCCCAAGAGATATATTATGGTATAGTACTAGCAAGGGAGTCGTACAGCTTGCTACCAACATGAGCACAGCGGCTTGATGTTCACCGTTTCCAGACGCTGTGAAATGGATGATAAGTAGATGAATCAGGTTTTTTCTTGGAGGGAAATGGCTTACCTCCACAATGACCGTACGTTTGGGAGGTGTTTCCCCAGATTGCATCCAATCAATGCTCCTAGCTGCCTGACTTGACCATCTCATATGCCGCGGGTTGGAACTCTCCACGAATGTCGTCGACTTGGTCATTGCAACGAGATCCTCTTCAACCATCGAACTAGCAAGCGAATCCACCTCTTGGACTGTCGGCAAGGGACTTCCAGGTGGTGAGAATGGCGATGTAGCCAGATACGACGTTGACGTCGCTGGTGCGCTTGATGGAATCGGTACTGGCTGTGATGCCTCTCCAACATCAACTTCCTCAAACTCATCTTCATCCACACCTAATCGCTGCAAACTCGCCTCAACGGCATCAAGTCGTTCCAGATGCTCCAGGATTGTAACACCCGTAGTACCAGGATGGATACGCTGGAATTTCGCAGCGAAAGGAACGGGTCGCGGTGCACCAGTGACATCAGTAGATGTTCGGCGTATGGGAGGAGGAAATTCGCTACTAGAACTGCGACTTCGCTTTCGGCGGGGTAGAGGAACACTGCTGATGGAGAGTTTGGGCGATGAAGGTGGTCCGTTGGAAGTCTCTTGTAAGGTTTCCTCTGGAACATCAATCTCATCATCCCACACGAGAACTTTCTGGCGTCGCGTCAATTCCAGCGGACCTTCATCCTAAGCAGGAAAAAGGTAAGTCAGGGAGGTAAAGGAGTGAACCATGCTCACGTTATGTCGTAGCGATTGAACAATGTTCCAAGCCTGCCCCTTGATGACTGCAAGTTGCCGCTAAACAGCTGAATCAGTAAGAAGGACATGTGTCAGAACTTGTAGCTACTCACAGCAAACATCTTAGGATGGAAATCAGGATCAACAGCAAATAGTTTTCGTAGTTGAAATGTCGTCTCCTCCCACCACGCTTTAGAAGTCAGCAATGGCAAGAAATGATTCCTCGTCTGCTCGCTGAACGGTCTACCAATGATGCTGACCGGTAGATAAAGCCAACCGTACGTGTATGACCGCCACCCTTGAGGATGTTCATGGGGGAATGACAACGAATTGTCTATAGCAGCAATATGAATGTGAGGGCGTCGAGTGTAATCTGTCTGAGGTGTGTTGGAGCGGAAGGAGGAAGAGGAGGCAGTTGGGTCGGGTCGAAGTTCTGATTTGCGCATCGTCGGCATTTCTGCTTGTGTATTCCGCGAAGGAGCGACGTCAACTGGGCCCTTCTCATGAATACCTTCACAATACTTGATCATGTAATTGTCGGCCCCTCTGTCCGTGTTAAGCATGAGGTAATCTAACGGTCAATGAGAAGGGTGTAGAACTGATGACGACATAGAACAAACCTAATATCACCAACCTACGGAGAAGAGAGCAAAACGTCAATGACAAGCAACCGGCGAAATGTTAAAGGACGGACTTCTCAAGTTCTTCTCTGAAGCTCTGCTGAAGTAGAGGACTCCAGTAGAAGGGTCTGTTGGGATCAGCATCCTCCCCCTCGTCAAACAGATTCTGCCCGTCCTCGTACTCCATGTCGTCATAATCCTCCACTTCGCCCGTTCGACCGCAGATGACGTTGAGTGCACCAGAAAAGCGCTTTGTCACACCACCACGTCGATGGGTAGAGTCGTCAAAGGTATCAGAGATAGCGCGCCCAGGCCAAGGATGCTTCCGCAAAAAGTCGGACGCATCTAGAGTAGGTACACAGCACTTCAGAAAGGACACTTGAATTAAGGCGATTGATACGACAAACCTTGGTACCCATGTAAAAAGTACTGCATACTCCCAATCTTCTCGGGCAGTGGTTTGCCTTTCTTGGCTGCAGTTCGGTCTATCCAATCATAGAAGAAAGCCTGGAGGATATCATTGAAGACGACGCAAGCCACCCCATAGCAAACCTCACTCACAGGACTAGACAGAGATACCAGCTGAGTCGGGGGGACGATGTGTAGGTCCATCCGGGTATCAAGTAGAGACGCAGCAGCTTCGGAAATATAACTGCAGGAGTCTCATGAGTTACTTCGATCTCCCCACACCTCCAGAGAGCTTTCCAACCTTAAATTAGGGATTAAACATGCGCGACCGAAGGGGATAATCCAGCGAAGTTGCCGATGAAGCCATTTGGTGGTCTAACGCAAGTTAGGTTAATGATTCGCGGTGGTCCAGACGGAAGTGTGAGTGTGCTGACCTTCGGGTTAAGACGCCCATACGGTTCTTCGTCCTTGGGCTTGAACACACTGGATGATACACCCTTTAGACCGAGAGCAAGACGAAAACTATTACGCGTCAGGTGAGACTCACGCTACAGTTTGCACCTTGCCTCCCTCATTCTTCACTCTCGCGAAGTACGACCCAGAAGAACCCTTCGTGATCATCTTCGGATGTATGCCATCCAGAATAGCACTGCGAACAGACTGCACCAAGCTAGTCTTGTTAACGCCGACTGACACGCTTGGCAAAGGAAGCAATATTGACTCACACATCGAATTCGTCTTGCGTCATAGGTGGTTTGTGGTCCAAAGTCTTGACGACCTATAAGGACATAACAGGGCGTGTAAGTTCATCTTGTGTGGGTATACAGCTTCCGCCTGCGTACGAGAGGTAGTAATGAGACAGTTGGCGCATGAGGTGGGTCGAATACTGTGCGCCATATTTCCTTCTTGGAATGGTCAGGAGCCTTCTTCTTCCTCTTGACTTTCTGCGCGATAGACTCGGTCCACCTACACAGAATCCACATTAGGTTCAATTCTCAGATCGAAAGGGCAATGCTGACCTCTTGAAAGCATTGTCCAGCTTCGTCAAGTCGATACTCCCAGATCTTCCAGGTCTACGCCCACGAGGCAAGCCCTCCTCGATATCCTCCAAGTCGTCGGGCTCTTCATCAATAGACTGTGACAGTTGCTGGTAGCCCGCACGGCTGCTCGACATCGCGTAACCGTAAAGGGAGGGAAAGCCAAGGGAGTTGGGAATGGGATGCTGAGTTGGTGGCAGACCGTGGCCGAAGTTGGCAACCGGCCAACACGTCGCGGTGGCTGTGTCGCTTCGATCATCGCTACTCTCCTTATTTTGATACCTCGTTCAAGGAAAGCTCAAGCAAAACACAAGTACATTATTATAAGGCTAACTATCAGTATCTTTGTTATACACAAAGTGTTGAACACTGCTTATTGTTCTAGAGGCAAGTATGTATTTCGAAGCGAATGGTCCGAAAGATGCAAAGTGAAGATGTAATTTTGGAGGAAGCTAGCTCTAATGAGCAGCGGTTCCATTCTGGCATGGTTTCGAGTTCGCGGGATTGGCGGGTGCGGTACCGTTGCACCGTGACATATTTAGCTCATTTATGCAAGGTGATTCGAATATCTCTCCATCACGCGTCAAAGATAGGGTGCGAGCAGCGACGACAGTCCACAACACAAGTGTCGCGACAGAGTAGATGGCACCGTAGAGGCGGAAGAAGGATGAGTCGAATGTGTTTGCCAATGCAAGCGTAAGATTAGCGTATACGCCCTTCATTTAGGACATGTTAGCCGACAGTTTCTTCAATCAAACAAAATGTACGTACGTTCGGGAAAATAAGGCCCCAGAAGGGTACCTTGAATGGGAAGCGAACCTTGCGCACCGTCTCTTGTACGCCCAGAAGTGCATAGGCAACCCACATCGTGGTCAGCGACCAGAGGAAGAAGGCGATACAGGTACAAGCGACGTGAATGATGTCACCGGCAGTCGTCGAAGCCAAAAATCCAACATTGCCGTAAGGGAGCAATTTTTGGAAGACTTGTCCGATCAAGAGGATGGAATAACCAGCCTGACCCATAGGTCCTAGCGGGAGGAACGAAGAGATGATGGACGCGCCGGGTGGTAATCCATACGAAACAAGGCGTAGTAGGTACACCGTAAGCATCATAAATGCCAAGCTCAATCCGATCGAAACCAAGAAAACCGACGAGGTTACGGTGATGAGGGCATGCGATGGTGAGTAATGGGATAGTGGAGTGGCGAGGACACCACCAGTAGACGAAGCGACGATAAGGGTGACGACCGGAAGCAGCCAAACAGCCGTCATCCTCTCAAGCGGTTGATCGTGCCGAGTCATCCTGGAAGTATTTTTAGAACGAGGAGGCGAGGTAGCCGGAGCAAAAATACTGACATGACGTGAACCAGCCCCCAGCAGCAAAGAGCCGACACAGCTACATCCATCCACCACGCACCCCAGAGGAAGTACAAGAATGGCTTCCCTCCGAATTGCATATCGACGTTGATGAGGTTAACTGCAACATTTATCAATGTAGCGGCTCCCATCGGTGCACAACCCAAGAACAGGCTTTGTACAGGGTGGCGGATCATCAGAGCCCATAGATCCGGAAATAGGATGTATCTTGCGGTGGTGATGAGGGTAAAGACGACCAGCAAGGCGAGGTTCAGGAAGAAAAATATTAGGGACATTGTCTTCATCGCAGTGCTCCCATTTGCATACGGGAATGCAAAGAATAGGATGCTGATGGCACCAGTACCTGTATTTCAAGTTGAATCAGTACAAAAGCTATCCATGATGTGCAGCAGATACCCACCCATATTTACGGCAAACCATGCTGGGGTGAAATGGCTGAATAAAGCAAGCGACCCAAGTCCATCAGATTCCTGTGAAGAAGCGACGCTTCCATTCTCACTGACCGTATAACATCCTTGAGGGACTTTTTCTTCTCGCCATCGTCAGTGCCCATAATTGAGGAGGTTGGGGAGTGGTCAACCCGTTACCGGAGCTCAGCAAAACGTCCATCACAGATGACCGAGGCGGTTGGCCGAGAGCTATAATTGCTTCCCACGCTTAGTTATGTCCGTATAAGTAGCAATGCATCATTGAACTTGGAAAGAGTCCTCTGTCTGTCATCCGCTTGCCTTGCTGGGGCTTCCCTCGCCCGCCCGTTCTTCTTCACACTCGCCATGGGTCTCTTCAGTTTCTCCAACAAGTCCGGCACCCAGGCTCTGGAATCGGTAAATTCAAAGACATCCACGGAACAAGAGCAAGGCGAGCCTGCGAGTCCGCCTAGCCCCAAGGACGTACCGCTTCCGAACCCACCGCCGTTAGTAGCACACAGCTCAACGTCGACCGAGGAAAGTACACCACCGCGAGCTCGCCGTTTCTCTTTCAAATCCTTCTCATACGTGGACATCGATCCAAACGCCCATAAGCCTCATGAGCTGTCCGCCATTAAAGAGCATGAGAAGAAGGAACGCGCTGCTCGCGCACTGACGAAACAAATGGCCAAACCGCTGTCGACGACGTCACAGAGAAAAGCGAAAGAGTCTGCTCTGATTGTCCGGTCGTTGATCATAGGACCTACCGCTGATCTTTCCTCGCCCCAAGTCACCAGGGCGGTCGCTAAGCCTCAGCTACGGAAACTCAAGTCTGAGCTTATGCGGCCCAAGTCAGCAAACAAAGTGATCGCCCAGCTACGGTCGCTGCCCGTAATGGACGACGTTGTGGACAAAGAGACGAAGAAGACGATCGCCGTGAAGGACAGCCCCAGAGGACCTATTCACGCTGTTTGTCTCGATCACACAGACGCGGAGGCAGACGCGATGCACTTTTGCGACCTCGCCAACGAATTCCAGATCGAGCAAGCGACCACCGGCCAATCTGTCGTGACTAGCTCAGCCAGTTCACCTGTAGACAAGTTGACGAATTTGTTTCGTGACATGCGCCTTATCGAATTGGTTAAAGCGCCCAATCTTGGGTTGGGGGAACCGGGCGATGGGAAAGGGATACTCGCTGGTGCTGTACCGACCGCTGAAACCGTCATCAAAGGCATTGAGCAGATCACGCCTCAGCTAATGGCTCTTGGTTTCGCCACCGGACGCGCCATCTTGCCAAATCACCAAGGTAAGCGTCCATTCTATGTGTGATATCCAATTTCGCTAAGATTTTATAGGCGTTCACCCTCCCACGGACAGGATGACCGTTTTGACTTGTACGTTCTCCTCTCACACGCTATGCCATCGTAGCAAAGTTCATCATTGACTCAGATTGGTGGGGTCTTGAAATTGCCCTTCCCCCGCCATCCTTGGAATATCTCGCAGTATGTCCTGAGTCACTCCGCCGATTGGTTGTGTGCTAATATCCCCTTCACAGAACGCACATTCCATATCCAGCACGCTAATGAATTTCCTCTCGGCTGTCGCACTAGTCAACAATGGAGTCCGCGAAATACTTCCATTTGTTCGATACATATCACAGTTCGTGGACTTCGAGTTTAATGCCATCAAAGCACAAGATCTCGGAAAGGGTGTCGTGTGTGCTGCAACATGGTGAGTGTGATATCTACGATCGCGTACGGTATCTCATAGCATCCATGCATAGGATTATGCCCGCTGCACTGGTGCCCCGTCCATGGGACTTCCCTCCCGCTCCCGGCTCTGAGGATGACGACTCCTCCAAGGCCCTCCTCTCCAACCTTACCCCATTGCCGACTCTCGTTATCACGCCTCCCGTGGATACGCCCTCCNGGTGAAATCAGTATTTGATTCGCCGTTGACCCTGTACAATACGTCTGCTCGCGGATCGCTCTGTCTCTCTTTATTCCTCACGACTGTAACGACACCCTCGGACTCCTCGCATTAGTAGATACCCTCTCCCTCTGGATGGATAGCATAGATACCTTACATTATCGCATATTACTTTATACGTAAATTGGAATTCACGCAATTTGAGCATCATGGTCATCAAACAGTTGAGTTTACATTCACGGCTTTATGGTAGGTTCACAGTTCAGACGAATACATTAAATGAATCCAGCGGTAGGGCGCTGGGTATTGGGAAGGCTGTCGAGATACCTACTGGGTAGTGACGATACTGTCGGGCTCTGCCACAATGAGTCGAGTTTAGCTATATCCGTGTACGAGAGGGAAGAAGGATGCAGCAACTCACCGACGTAATCGATGATATCATCTCCTTGAAAGTTGGTGAGGTGACTTGGTTCCAATTCAGCAGCGAAGCCCTGCACGGAAGATCAGTGATAGATCTACATAATCGACTCAGATAGTGACAACCTTAAGAACTGATCCATAGTTGTTCGTAACTTTACCACCTAGAACATCGATATCAGACACACAGGGCCATATCATCGTTCGTGGAAGACGTACCCGTCGAATTCACCTTGTCGACGTACTCCTG
Source organism: Pleurotus djamor (assembly GCA_029747585.1). NCBI lineage: Eukaryota > Fungi > Basidiomycota > Agaricomycetes > Agaricales > Pleurotaceae > Pleurotus > Pleurotus djamor. The sequence continues at coordinate 41,116 of JAPEVF010000200.1, read as the reverse complement.
GATCTGCTCAGGAGTGGCGTGTTCCTTGAAGACGACGATAAACTCTGGAGGTTCAGTTTGAGCTCGGGAGTCAACTATGATGAGTAGAGGACGCACTTCCAGAGGACATGGTGGGTGGGTGGGTTTGATGAAGAGGTTTGGAGAGAGGAATCGAAGAACCTGTGGCTGTATTTGAATGACTGCGCCCGACCGTTCTGAGCGTCCGAGTCCCCTGACGCAATCGATGGAGCATGCTGCGACCGTGACAGTAACTTCGCGCAGTTGGCCAAATTGAGTCAGGAGCAATTGAGTCAGGAGCATTCCCTGTCATTCATAAAGGGGGATAGGAGATACAGTCAAGCCCTTCACTTGAAGCTTCAATTCTCGCTCACTACAGAGAAGTACACAGAGGCTATATACATAGCTCCTTTGACGATATCTTGTTACAATATAAATCAATGGTTACCGATTAGTGCCCGTTGATGGGCACCGGCTTGTATGGCTCTTCGAGATACTTGATTTCTTCTTCGGTTAATTTGATGTTGACAGCATCTGCGCGAACGGTGTACTGTTTGAGCAGCGGCCGAGATGAAAACCACGGAGAAAGGCTCACCGATCATTTCCTCCAAGTTCTTGAGACTAGTGGTTCCTACGATTGGAGCGCTTACAACTAATCGAAGTAACGAGTCAATTTGCACACCCGTTCGTCTAGGAAAGGCATACCGTCCTTGGAGAGCGACCATGCGATTGATAGCTGAGCCATGCTAACGCCCTTCTTCTTTGCTATTTCTTCGATGCTGTTTAGGATGGTTCGGCGTCAGTCACTAGTACCTCGAAATTGCACCTACGAATGCAACTCACCGGTTGATAATTTCATCAGTCGCACTATCTTTGCTGGCGTAGATTTTGATCCACCTAAGTTCGACAAGCGGAGGTCAGATCATACGCAAGGCATAGGTGAACGTTTGCGTACGGATCGGTTTCCTTGCGTTTTGACGATTGCCCTACGGGCCTGCAAAGAAGCCCGCGAGCGAGAGGCGACCAGGGGATGGAACCAACACCGAACAGTTTGAGCGTAGGGAACATTTCCCTTTCTTCCTCACGATAGATTAGGTTATGGTGGTCTTGCATGGAGATGAATGGTGTGAGCTTGTTGTTGATCGCGTAGTCTAATCACTGATGTCAAGCGAGAGAATTCTTGACGATGTAAGAAACGTTACTTTGCATAGCGTGGACTAAAAGGCTGTGGTGAGCCTTCGTGAATCTGAGGGGAAAAGCGACTGACATTGCCAAGCATAGCAGGAACTCATTCCGATGTAGCGAACATAACCTGCCTGCACAACGTCGTGGAGGGCTTGCATCTGTAGAATGAACAATCTGTCACAAGTCTTTCGGGTGTTACGGCCTAAACTCACTGTTTCCTCGATCGGCGTGGTTGGGTCAAAGCGATGGCCTAGTAGTAGAGATGGCTCAGACGTTCAATCTAAAAGGCACAATCTAGAGTCGCCACGTACACTGCAAAAGATCGACATAGTCTAGCTGCAGCCTTTCAAGACTGTGCTTCACTGACTCGAAGATGTGCTACGCGGATAAACAAAAAGCACAATGAGCTAGTGATATCATTAACACTAAGAAAGGTACAAACTTTACGGCTCAAGCCATGCTGATTGATGTAACCCATCTCGTCAGGATTACCACCTTGCACAGTGAAGCTGTAGCCATAGTCGCGTGCCACGGTCCCGAAAAGCTGATAAGGTATAAGCGTTGATAGAGTTTCCGTGTCTGATAAGCTACAAACTTTGGTCATTACAACAATTTCATCACGAGGTAAATTGTGCTGTTTTATAGCTTTGCCCAAGATGACCTCAGAGAGACCGTTAGAGTAAACCTGATAGGCCGCCGAATGGTGTGTCAATATCAAGCTCATTGCGTGGTAAAATAGTGGCTCTTACATTGGCAGTGTCGAAAGATTGGATTCCTTGGTCATAGCTACATGTTAATCCGTTCAGGGCAGAGAAGATGATGCCGCGACCTAGGACAGACTTACGCAAACTTGATATGCTCGATCGCCTCTTTTTCAGGGAGCACCCAGCCTTGCCAATCTGGGGTGCCGTAAGACATACAACCAAGAATGACCTTCGAAACCTTCAACCCCGACTTTCCCAGGCGAACTATTGGAAAGGATGCCATTATGGTCGGATTTGGAGGGACGGCACGAAGCTAGGGATGTTGAACGAACCATAGGTCATCTTCTTCTTAGTTTCAGTTGTTCCAGACATGATGATCAAGGGTTAGCTGGGTAGGTGATGGCCTGAGAGACTCAACATCATAGTCATTCGCGAGGCTCTATATATACCGATAAGTGCATTCACACAGGGCTCCCCAGGGGTCATCTGAGGATGCGCTTTACTCAGCAATGTTCTTGTGCCGTTGATCAGTGATGACGCGTGACGATTGAGCCGGCATGTCATCGTAACGAAGGCTGACATGGAGCGGGGAAGGACTTTATTTATGGTCCCATCATGGGGAACAGGCGGTTTAAGTGTGTCCAATGATGGTCTGTGGTTTATACGGCTCCTCCAAATACTTGATCTCCTCATCGGTCAGCTTGATATGAACACCCTCTATGGGAGAGGATCAGCGGTAGTCCTGTTACAAATTGAGAATACGGACCAATCATCTCCTTCAAGTTATTTAAACTCGTCGTACCAACGATAGGAGCACTAACCCCTGTAAGTAAAAGGCGTTACGTCTGGGAGACCGCTAAACGACTGAGCAGCCTACCGTCTTTGGCGATAGACCAGGCTAAAGCGACTTGGGCCATACTGATTCCTTTCTTTTTCGCAATTTCTTCAACCCTGAGAACGTCGTATGTTCAGTTTCGCGGCATTCGATGCCTCAACTGGCGTACCTCGCGATGATGTCCTTTGTACCTGGTGCATTCGAGTACATCCCAATCATCCTTAGAACACATATAAAAATGCAAGCCTCTTATATGGCGCAAATACCAGACTTGCCTGTCAACTGAGCCTCTTGTTGTGGCCGATTGGTCGGCGAGTGGTCGTGTGAGGAGTCCACGTGCCAGAGGCGACCACGGAATAGCACCAACGCCAAAGAGCTAGTACACAGTAGGCACAGAGAATAGGGTTCAGACAAGGCGGCACGAACCTTGAGAGTGGGGAACATCTCGCGTTCTTCTTCTCTGTACACTAAGCTATGATGGTTTTGCATAGAGATGAATGGGGTGAGGCCATTATTGATTGCATAGTCTTCGCGAGAGTTTTAAGTTTTAAGTGTTATGATGGGTGGGTATGCTTACTTTGCATAGCATGGACTATTTAACGCCAGGCATGAGAGATGATTGATGATCAGGTAAAAGTGACGCACATTGCCAAGCATGACAGGAGCTCATTCCAATATATCGAACGTAGCCAGCCTTCACTACGTCGTGCAAGGCTTGCATCTAAGCAAGGTTAGCTGATTAAGGGGGATGAATATCCGTTTGACTTACAGTTTCCTCGATGGGGGTGTCGGGATCGAAGCGATGGCCTGGAGTACGACAATATTGAAGTAAGTAGGGAAACCTGGTTGGACACGTCTGCACGAACATTGAAGTAAGTCAATATAGTCGAGCTGCAAGCGTTCCAAGCTGTGCTTGACAGACTCGAAAATGTGCTAAAATAGGGTCAGGAATGAAATGGGAGGGAGTAATTTACTTGATTTTAACCTTGCGGCTGAGCCCATGCTGGTTGACGTAGCCAAGTTCGTCTGGGTTGGCACCGCCCCAGAGAAGTGTACCATACTCGCGAGCGACGGTTGCATAAAGCTGTGGAGGAGAAACGTCAGAATATACGGAAGCATGCCAATGTTCGTTGATCAGTCCTACTTTGGTCATAACAACGATCTCGTCCCGAGGCAAGCTGAGTTGCTTGATCGCTTTCCCGAGAATCACCTCGGAAAGACCATTGGAGTATACCTGCGGTTCGCAATTAAGCGTAGGAGGGGCAACATGGGAGGGCAACCAACGTTCGCGGTGTCGAACGTTTGAACACCTTGATCATACCTAGAATCGGAAGGTTATTTGGCTTAGGAGATTAACATGGAAGGGAGGACTTACGCAAATTTGATGTGTTTGATGGCCTCTTCCTCGGGGAGCACCCATTTTTGCCAATCTGGGCTACCATATTGCATCGTACCCAAGATAATCTGGGAAATCTTGAGACCAGATTTGCCCAATCGGACTGATCGAACAAAGACGCGGGATCAATTGTTACACAGAGTGGACACAAAAAGCGAGGATAGTCACCATATGGCATTTTCTTTGTCGTCGACATGGCTGGAATGTAGTTGGTACCTCGCAAAGACACTGAATTCTGCCCCCCAATTTATATGGGAGCGCGGAAGGCAATCCCTTATCGCAATGGCGTCATCAGGTGATCAAATACCTGGATTGACTGACTCAGCCTCAGTAATAGCATGGATTCTATTGGGAGGCATGAGCGTGGATGAAGTGGAAGGGAGTTAACGCATGCGACGATAGGAATGTGACTACACTTACCACTAGTCATCCGCCGGCACTTGGCCTTATTGTCAACTCGACGCGTGTATTGGCCGAACTCGAAATTGTTTTGCGGATGGAGACTCCGGGGATCTGAGAAAGCGCAGATCGCGTGGCGGAATGAAGATGTAAAGAGGATGGTTACCCGGACAATGAGCAGTCTTGACAGTCCACCCCATTGGCAGAGCCACCCCAATCTATTTGGGAGTAAAATGAACATGCCACATTCACCGTTGACTATGATGTGAATAGCGAAAGTGGTCTGTGTTATTGGGTCCGCGACGGTGGTGGTTATGCCTATAAAAAGAGCCAAACGTCGAGGAAAGATTCTCAACCCACCGCTTTAGAAAACTCACTCACCATGTCTCCCAGGCGAGTCATTCCCTTTGCTTGCTGGCCAGAGGACATCGCGTATCAAATTATCAGATGCGCTGCAATCCCCGACTTCTACGCCAATGGAAACCCTTACAAGACCGCTCTTGCACTGACAAGAGTCTCCAGCACTGTGCGTCGGATGGCTATGCCCGCCTTCCTGCACACGGTCCTCCTCAACGACCCCGACAAACTGCTTCTGCTCATCCAAGCTGTTCACAATTCTCGAATGAACGGACGTCGTTATCGCCGCCTAACCTTGTCCTCTGACTACACCCATCTAATTCGTCGACTATGGATCACGGACGCACCCGCACGTCTGGTTGAACTCGACACCTTGGACCACCAGACTCTGTACGATATCATGCGGAACGTTCACTCCCTGGGCTTGACCTTCACGTCGCTCTCGATGCTGTCGGACTGTCTTGATCAAGCGAGGGATGTCAAGAAGGAATGGAAATGCAAAAGACTTACCCTCTGCGGCGAGGCTGACCGATGGAGGCCTCTAACAGCCACTGCAGCAGGAGTGGCATTTCTCGCGAAGATCACCCACCTTTTCGTCATCAGCGTCAAGGACACTGAATCCACCCTCTATCCTCAGTCTATTACGAACGTCCCGTTCGCAAACATGCCGAGCTTGACTCATTTCGCGTTTCCCAAACTGGACTCGAAGGATCGCATGGTCCCGGTGGTGGTCTACGAAACGGGTGGTCTGGTGGAGAGTAAGACCTTCCGTCAATGGGTGACCTCTCCGGATCCTGGCAGATTCGGGACGTTGGTACCCTATTACGCGCCAATGAAGGACTGGAAGCGGGGTAAATGGTTCAATCAATGTGATGCATACGGACTTGCTGAGGAGGAGCAACTATGGAGCCGAGCCGTCTCGCAGAGAATGCGACGCACCCAAAGAACTAGATAGAGACAGTTTAATGATTAGTTCCGTATTATTTCTTCCATGGACATAGAGTATGCGCGGCGATCAGCGAATCATGACTTGCGCGAGGCACGACAACGTGTACTCAGCTTTTTGTTGAGAACGTGAGTATGGATATAGATCAGAATGCGAAGACATAGTACAGATGCATGTATGAGAATATTAAGCGTAAGGTATCTGCGAAACAATTAGATCAAATGTAGTGAAAGAGAAACAAAACCACGCACAACAAAAGATTATTACTTGTTGAGATGCTGTAGCTTCATCCACTCCTTGTCGTCTGCATGGAAATCAACACCTTTCCGTTTCCACCATGCCCGCGCTCTTTCTCCGCCACCAATCGCATCCTCCAAGGCCTCTTCTATATCACACATCCGATATTGAATGGGTAGGCCAGACTTGTCCCACCATTCCAGGACATCGGCTCGATTATGTCGTGTTGCACCCGTCAATGCATCTTGATCAAAAAGCAGCTGCAGTCCACTCCCCAACCACCACTCCAGCACCTCAACCTTCCCATGACAACTAGCTTGGTGTAAAGCATAACGATCGTACTTGAAGTCCAGTTGAGAGGTCGCCCACCACTCAAGAACGGCAACATGTCCAGCAGTACTGGCAGCATCCATTACACGACCTATCTTGAGCGGCAAGCCGGTGGTTTTATTGAGCTGTTTCCACCATTCCAGAACGGGAACTTGGTTCTTCGCGCTGGCATGTTCGAGGGCGGCCTCGGAGTAATCGAAGCTCAGCCCAGAACGCAACCACCAGTCCAAAGAAACGGTTTGACCATTACGTGAAGCACCGTCGATAGCTTCAGATATAGCACCAGGCTTCGGAGGAGGTATTAGGTCAGGATGCTTCTGGAAACCGTGTTTCCACCACGATAAAACGGACGTTCGGCCGTGTCTTGAAGCTTTTATGGGGATGATGTCGCCAGCAAAGACAGATAGGAAGATATCGTGGTGGTGTGAGAGGAGGAATTCGAGAACATGAACGTATCCGAATCTAACGGCAGCGACAGCACCAACTTTCGTAGGCGGATTCTGCGAAGGATCCGATGATCGGATGAGGGGAATGTTGCCGGTGAGAATGGCATGGTCTGTAGATGAGGCTTTGGCCCACTCTATGGGTCGTGCAAGTGATGTTGGTACCCCCACGGCCTTTGCCAACTCCCAATCGCCCACTTGATCCATAATGTCCGCTACCACCTCGACACTGAACCCATTGGACTCGCGTAAGATTGGAGGCGGCGACGGGGGTGGCGACAACGGGACCTGGGGGTGCCCGGGGAAGTGATATTGATGGAGATCATGCTGCGTCAAGCGGGATGCAAGCTCTTGGTCGGTGCCAGAAGTCGGGAGGCTACGAATTCTCAGAAAAAGTATCAGTTCATCATGTGACAATCTCCTGTAAGCCCGGTGAACGAGGTCAAGAACAGGCTCATCGAGCTGCATTGTCGACTCGGAGTTGAGCAAAGATTGCGAGGAGAGCAGAGAATGCGCTCACCGCCATGCAAAGTGGGAGAATGTGAGTAGAGGAGGAGGGAGTCAAGACAGAGATCGGTCAAACTCCAAAGGCCTGAGTCGCCAAGGCCTTTTATTTACCAACGTGCCAAAGGGGTAAACAAACCAGTAACTCTCTGACAGCCACCTGCATTCTTCATCGTTGTACCATTCAGGCTGCGCGCAGGGCCCAAACACAACGTAACGCCTCCGGTCTTGGCTAGCCATTGGCAAAAGAGGCAAGTTTCCACACACCCAGGCCTCAGCGTTATCTTCAAATCTCAGAGTCACCCGTGGCAGCAGTGGGAAAACGTAATTAGTACAATGGATTAACTTTATACATGTCTGCTTCGACGACATATTGATATATTTCATGCTCCAGTTAAAGGAGATCGGAGGAGGCGCCAGGATGTAATTCCTGCAATAGCATTGGCTGAGCATCGGAATCATCGTACTCTTTCACGCTCACCTATGTGCGACAGGAATCGATTCGTGCTGACTTCCATAGACGGATCCTGGGGCAGGTCGTAATCATCCAGCAACTTCTTCAACGTGTCCTCTGAAACCCCAAACCCAACACTGTCGTGTCAGCAAGGTGTGCTGCTCAAGGCCAAGGAAGGGACGTACCCTCGTAAGCGAAGAGTGACCTTAGATCGGCTGGCCACACGTCGCTTCTCTCACCATTATCCATGAGGATAACTTGAAAGGGTTCATCAAGGTCCGTGTCCTGAATGCCCGAGTTGTCTCTCCTCGCCTCTCTGCAAAACGTTGATCATGGACATCTCTCTCAGCGTCCATCCATACCATGGCAGGGAAAGGAAAGGATGAGACCCACGAATTCATTCTCGAACACTTCACCTTCTCAATCTGCGCCTTATTCTGTTCAACTTGCTCCGCCAGACTTATGGGAATGTAATCCCTGATCTGCACATCGAACTGGGCCTTGACTTGGCTCGCAACCTCTAGTCGGACTTGCGATTGTATACGATCCCTAGTAAGTAAAAGCGGTCAAGGTCCACTCAGGAATCAGGAAACAAAAAGAATGTGTGGGGAAACTCACCGCAAGGCATCGATGACCTGGATTTTCAGATCGCTGCGCACGGTCTCCTTCAGGGCGATGATGTCCTTGTCCAATGTCACGCTTTCAGCGTCGATCTGCTTCTTCAACGGTTGGAGCTGCTGCTCAACATCTTCCTAGGTTATCGGAAGATAATATAAGATACCATGCTCCAGTATCATAGGGATATCACCTACGATCGTCGGACCCGCTTTGGATAGTTCTAGCGACTGAGAACTTAACGCCGCGAGGGATTGTTCTCTGACAAGTTCGAGAACCATTCATTTCAGACGACGCAGAGATCAAGAATATGAAAGGCTCGCTCACATGTTCGAAAAGTATGATTGAATACCGGAGAATGTACCCTCGAGGTCTACTGGCTTGTCGGGAGGAGGCATGAGTAAATAGGATCGAGAGGATTGTCAAGAGGGCATCAGGGCGAGGGGCTTTACTTAAATCTTAAACCTTGACATCGCAGTCATGTCATTGGGCTTCTATTGCCCGCAGGCTGCCTCATGTTCGTGTCACTTAGATGACGCTGCAAACAATGTGCATCGTGGTAACGAAGTATCTCCGCATTTGAACAAGGGCGAGCGCTGAACACATCTTTATCGAAACTCGGGAACGAGATCGCTACCTCGTCCTTTCTTGAAGTAATCAAGTATGTTCGTCAAAGCTCTAAGCTCCATCTTATACTCTGCGTCCCGCGTATCCGTCCCCATGTGAGGTAAGAGCGTCAATTGAGGGAACTCCAATAGTCGAGGGTTGATTTGGGGCTCATTGGGGAACACATCAAGGCCCACTGAAGATAACTAGATCAATGGATCAGTAACCGTCGTTGGTACAAAGAATAAGCTTACATGACCATCTTCCAAAGCTTTAATCATCGCCTCTTCGTCGATCACTTTCCCTCGAGCCGTGTTGACGATGATAGCGCCCCGTTTGAGCGACCTGATCATCTTCTCCCCGACAAGGTTGACTGTATCAGGTTTGAGGGGTACGTGTACGCTCAATACGTCTGCTTGAGCGAGCATATCGTAGACATCCTCGAAATATTCGCACCATTCAGGTGCGTCGGCAGCTTTGTGTCTGGAGTGGTAAATGACGCGCATGGGGAACGCGTGAACGAGTTCAGCCAGGCGTTTGCCGATTCCTCCAAGTCCGAGGATGGCTATGGTGTGTCCGGTTAGATCACGGGCGTTTTGTGGACCATCCTTGGGTCGCCAGTTTAGTGCGCGGAGAGATCGTTCTCCACGAGAGAATTGTCGGAAACACGCGATGAGTAGGTAGAGAGCCGTCGTCGCTGTCGCGTCGTCTACAGCCCCGGGTGTGTTGGATACATAGATGCCTATTTCCCGTTATCAATCTTATTCAAGCAAGTTAGCCGACAAGACTCACCGTGTTCTTTGCAAGCTATGACATCGATCTTGTCATATCCTGCACCGTTGTGCGCGATCCACTTGACGCTCTTCGAGATCCCTTCAATGATCTCTCGATCAAAGTTCCCGATGTACTCGCCAGACGAATTGTCTCTATAGACAGCAACAACGCCGTAGTATTTTCCTCCTGGCTTGAAGTCTTCAAGGAAGCTGCCTCTGGTGGGAGATTCCAAGAGCTAACAGCACAAATGTCAGGGACGAGAAGGCGTCTTGGGAGTTTGGTCCAGAAACGAACAATGATGTCAGCGATGTCCTTGAACATCACTCGGGCGTCGTCCTGAGCCCATTCGAGTTCACCTAGTGGTAATGAGAATGTTTGGAGGGCCACTAAATATTGTTCTTACCACAGATCAGTACGCGAGGAAGTGCCATGAATAGGATTTCATCGCGTCGGCACTACGTTGGGTCTTTGCTGGTGAGCTGGTTATATGGCCTTTAGCAGAAAGCATCTTCAACCGTCCGTATCGATTAGGGGTTAAATCACTTCGTTGTGGAGTTGCCTGCTCCGAAGAGCCGCTGGTTCGATTCCAGCTACGGACATCTGGAAATTGGTTGCATTTTTGCCTCGGCCAGCCTCGATTCTTCTTTTCATTTTTTGCTCTGCGGGACTTGTGCCATTTGGGCGATAAGGAATACCCCCAGTCACTGCGTGCTCAGTCAACGTTCAACGTTCAACTCTCAACACTCCACCATGCGCAAGACCTCCTACGTGCTGACATTCCTCGCCGTCGTTGTGACCCTCGTTCTGGTGAGCAAGTCTGAATCCAATCACCTCGTTAAACTTTCCTTACCACGTGTGCCTTAGAACATCATTTCTACACAACGACCAGACTGGTCCGTGCGCCCAATTGCTCTGGCCGTTATCATCCACGTTGATCTCCTTTCCTTAGGATTGTCGTCGCAAACCCTGAAGTCTTTCGCACAAAGATCACGACATACTACGGCTTGGCTGAGCGATGCGAACGCAAGGTGATTCGAATCCCCCAACCTACTGATGATGGAGAGCTCGAGTACACCAACTACACCTGTCGACCGTTCCCTGCCTCTGTTACGGACGGTTGTGACGAAGAGAATAGGATGTTCTGTGCGACGTGGAAGGGAGCGCTGTATCTAGGAGAGCTGGGGATAGGCTTTGCAGCAGTCTCTCTCCTTTCCATCTTGGTTGGCCTCACCACGCACTCGCGGAGGCGCAGGATTTGGAGGGCAGTTGCTGGGTTGGTTATCTTACATGGTGAGTGCTATCTAATCCTTGCACGATCCTTGAACGAATTATAATGCTCTCTACCTCTCAGGTTCCGCCCAGCTCGCCACCTTTGCCGCAGTCACCGAGATGTACCGCTCTGACAGGTTCCCAACATTTGAACAAGGTCGTCCAGGTGCGTACCGTCCCTAATATCGCTTCGTTCTCCTTTACCAAGTGTTCGCAGGCTGGGGCTACGTCATCAACATCATATCATGGATCTTTGCCTTCATGACCGCCTTTGGTGTCATCACCACCGGCCTATCTGCGGACAAAGGCCACAGATGGGCTGCTGGAAACAGGGCATACCAACCAATCGACTGAGTTTRTCTKTCTGTGTYTTCTCGTTTCGTTCTATACATCCYCCGGTTTCTGTATCTTTGTACACACATTTCCCMCCTCTTTTATCTCATGAACGTCGTTGGATYGGAATACGTTGAATTCTATATTTACCTTGACTAAGTAGGACATTATATAAAGTGGYCTGTCAGGCTGAACATTGCCTATCTCGAATGWATACGCTATTTAYCGCAMGTCCTTCAAGTAGTGCTTCNAGCTTCAAGCYGTACGTARGGTTGSTTTGATAGGAAGCCCGTTYTTCGAGCACAGRGTAAACGAAGGGAGGAACTCCATGTCAAACCCTTCTTGGAACTGRAGATCRTATCGYTTGAAWAGCGTYGCSAGCGTWAGAGACATYTCGAGCATCGCCARACCTTCACCTRAGGASATSAARMTGTRAGYGGNNGCTGNNYRTGKRTGYRGGARARGAGRGACYTACCGAGACACTTGCGRGGGCCGTAGGAGAAGGGGAARTAYGAACCRGGKGGAGGAGCYTGTCGTGATGTCCCATCYTCRTTCGAAGTCCAGCGCTCGGGATTGAATTCGTCGACGTCTTCRCCCCACAATTGAGGATCRCGGTGYACTATAAACGGATCCGAGTGGTTGAAGRGGGGTTAGTARTTATCAGGGTNGTGAACTCACCTTGGGGGTTCCARAGAGCRAGAGTMGTRTTYGCAGGTATAGTCACGCCGTTGATCTCAACGTCCTTYGGGGTATACCTGAAAGTACCGAAGCCAGGWCCGTTGTATCGGAGGGTTTCCTTGATGACGAGATGCAGGTACTTGAGTCGGGAAACTTGYTCTAYCGTTGGGACRTCGCAGTCTTTGGGAATGGCTTCRTCGAGYTCGGCGCGGATTTTAGMGAGGATGTACGGTTTCTTGAGCTATATGAGTTGAATGGAGGTCAGAATGAGRWGCGATTARGGTKGYTGGTGYGACGYACAATYTCGTTAACRGCGAAAGTCATGGTATGGGCGGTAGGATCRCCACCGGCGACGAGGAAGGTTACTGYGCATTCCATTGAGCTTTCTYCACGAGCYTTAGACGTAAATCGCTCACCATAGTTATCGACTAGCTCCTCAGCGCTGAATACGTATGCACCGTCGGCGCCCCGTTGTCTATAGCCGGATCTGCTCAACAGAATTTCCAAAGAAAAGAAGCTYCCACTCACTGCGCCAAGATCTCGAAAATCCGCTTGCTCCCCGAGCTCGCCGTACTCTTRTCATCAACAGCCGACCGAGCGTTCTGAACCGCCGTCCTCGCCATCGCACGAAGCTCCTTGATACCCCGATGCATCCTCTTCGTGCTCTCYAACACAGGTATYTTSGCACGAAGTGGGAACAAGCCACATTTCATGAGTTCAGGAAGGACATCATGGAARATCTGGAGAATCCGACAATCRTTACCATCACGGATAGCGTTGAGTTCACACCCGAACGCGACCTCGCCGACGAAGTCGAGGGTGAGTAAAACATGCAGGGACGACAAATCAACCGTGGTTCTATTTTTGGCTGCTCCGTCGATCACTTCGATCATTGACTAAAAAAAGAAAAAGGTTTCGAAGTTAGTTCGACTCAGGGTCGCTTAGGAAGTAAAAGGAAAATRTARGKAAMGGCATACGAAGAGATGYTTYTGCAAGGAGGAGTATTGATCGTGGACRACTCGGGGCTGGAAGGCGGGRGCRAGGGCTTTGCGTTGGATTTTCCAGCGTTCTTGGTCCATTTGTGCGAACARGGCGGAACCGCTGAGGGGTTTGAAGCCGTCGTATTGGGCAGGTATTTTGGGCCAGTTGCTGTTRGCAATYTTGCTGATGAGAGCTGGATCGCCGACGTATATGACACGGGAAAGAGGTCCGTTCCACTRTSATCGSAAGRSGAGGTGTMAGTAAATGCGAATGCCGRTCAACYRGCKGCCTACGCACCGTTTGRTAGACYGGGCCATATTGTCTGTGCCATGCCCTCCACTTCTCGTGGATGTCGTCGGTCATCGTCTCCTTCAAGTTCCCGGACCATATGCTTGATACTGGAGGCCCYGGGAACTGTCTACGCGCTTTGAAATATGATCTGAAGAAGAGGAGCAGCCTCAGGGCAGCGATACCAGCAAGGCATGCTATGAGCTGGTATGGTGTGCGTAGATGGGGGACAACAAATGGGAAGACTTCGAGCGTCGACGACATCCCTACAGCTTGACCCAAGTAAGAACAGGATRGACAGAGSGGAGAAAGGAYACAATATCTCTCAACGAAACTGAAGCCTTGGGCTTTATACCACAAACCACGAAACAACCGGAGCACGAGAAGGCAACGTAAATGAGATTTCCAGTGAGTAGGTCAGTATTCTCACCTTTACGATCAATACACATATTCCTTGTGGAAAAGGAACACTTGYTGACTGGGCGCGAGTGAAACGAGTTGGAGTCMSKGACTCCATTCAGTAACCGAGGCTCGCTCCGCGCGCCATAYTCGCAGCGCCGCGTTACTCGGATGGCTGTGARCCAATGAMCAYGGTGGAGTARAAGGCAATCAGCATGTGTATGATGCGTAAGGAGAAGTTTAGRGTCACAAACCRAGAATGTATTGGTCGAGAGGGGAATAATCTTTACAAAAACGTGCGTTATCTGCAGGCCGTTATGCCCGAGTACAACTGAGCTCCAGGTTTGTCAACTTCACTTTGTGATRTGAGAGTACATATTGCTGTCGTGAGGCCATCTATTGCAAAAGAATCAATGAACKACCATCGGCTATCTTATGTCAAAGTAACRGGTTACTGGAAGAACGTACTCGGGTCCTCTGATGATGTCCAAGGGGATACGGTAAGTCGATTTATGCAGGCGGTCTGAGAAAGCTGGTRCATAGCCCATGGAGGAACTTGWAGCCCTGATAAGCCYAAGAAACACCTTAGAAACACCGTTACSTGCGTGAGCGCTCGCACGGATGGCATGGCGTCTCTGTATCAGCTAAAAATATAACCTACTTACAGGAACGGACCATGTTGATTCGCGGGCATTAGCGGGGTCAAATCGTAGCATAGCATTAACGAAACTTGCGGCATTCCCATCATAACACGTTATCATAATTAACCGCATAACCGACGAGGTCACACGCGGTAATATGGTTTGGAAACTGGGGATGGTGGGCATCAGGCTGCTTTCTGTGATGGAATGGAGATGATCTTACTCTTACTCGAACAGGCGTATATCTCGTGCGAGGCTTTAGAAAGGAGCATATGGGCCCAAGCATCCCAAAGTGTATCCGCATAGGATGATGGCCTTGGAGTTTCCTACAGGGGATGTTGTGAAACTCAGGCATACTAGAATATTTCACAATGCGTACAGATTACGCGGTTGGGCACATACTGATACTCCGAAGTGAGCGCAGGAAATGAGCACGACCCTCAGCATTCTTTGTTGGAGCGCTCCAAAGTTCGGACCGGTAGCTGATATCTGCGTCGGAAAACGCCTGTCTGATGTGGACCTCACGGGCGGCAAGAGCAGAATGTGGTGCACCTGACGAAATTATTGGAATACATTGGTTGAGCCTGAATCGCGCGCCAGAGCAACATCTAGTATAGGATTTTAATCGAGGAGGTACTTTGCTAAGCTATGACACTGTATGAGCAGGGTCGACTGGAGAAGGGGGAACTTAGGCCAAGGTTATTTCACCACTTCGATCTAAGGTCCTTGGAACAGAGGAACCTTGAGACATACAACAGAACACTACCCGACACAACCATCGCTCCCTGTGAATTTGATTAGCGAGCTCCACTTCGAAGCGAGTCGATTTAGGCTCACAGAAAACGCAGCGACATGGCGGAACTCGTCTTTAGTCCCATACTTCACGAAAGCCCCTCCGATTGGGGTTCCGACAAGAGTCGCGACCGCAGTTGGTAGGAAGAATGTACCCATGCGAGCACCAAGCTTCTCAATGGGGACAAGCTGCGCGACAGCAGCCGAAGACACTGAGATGAAGATACCCGAAAAGAAGCCTGACGGGTTGGTGAAGATAATCAGCGAAAGTTGATGGCGAAGGTGTGCTTGACATACCGTAGGTGCAAGCGAAAATGATGAGAGGAGGTGCGCTCCCAGAAGGGAGCCACAGAGCCAGGCAAAGGATACCGGACAGTAGAGTAGCCGGGCACAATACATTCAATCGCCCATATCGATCAGCTAGTTGACCACCACTGTATGCGAGAAACTAATTAGCTTACATCACGGATGCGAAGAGATAATGACCCACAGAATGCGTCCAAAGAATGACAATCCATTGATCATCGATAACAAATAGGGATGGACAGAGTCAGAAACCCCGGAGACCACAGCAAAGGGTTCTAAGAACAAGGAAGCGTGAATAGATGTGAGAGGATGAAGCTCGAGCGGCATACCGATGTAATAGTAAGGCGAATATAAGCCTAAATTTACCAAAACACAGCCAATCGCGAGCACTGAGTAACGGGGATCCTTGAATCCCCCGAAGTCAACAAGACTTCGTACCCCTTTGAATGGTTTAGGTGGTAATCTAGTTCGCGTGATGAGCATCGTTAGTGAGTAACAGAACCTATAAGAGCAACATAAGTATCAGCCGTTGCATAAGGAAAGACGAAGAGAAAGCTCCATTGGACGGAGGATACTCACAGCGTAACCAAAGCAGCAGCTCTTACCGCCCAAGCTGGAAGAAAGGAACAAAATGCACTGTTAGTAGAAAGTCAGGCAAAACAGATACTACGCACCAAATCCGACTTTCTCAAATAAGTGAGAAAACATGATAGGCAGGCAGACGCCTCCTACACTGCTTCCAGCTGCTACGATACCCATTACCAATGCGCGTCTACGATTGAAATAGTGCCCGACGATGGATAGAGCAGGATAATAGCCAAATCCAACTGAGATACCGAAGAGAACGCCCTATAATAGTCTGAGCCAGGTAGTAATTGGGAGTGATGTGAATGCAAACGTACCTGAGACAAAAACTGCTGATAGATATGGTTGGGTTGAGTGAACGATAGCGCAATAAGCGAAGCTAAGCTTCCGAGGACGCCAATCGGGTAGAGATACTAGCATAGGAAGTAAGAAACCACTCCGAATGCGCAGCTTGTGAAGAGTTTACCTTGAACCCTTTGGCATCAAAGATTGGGCCAATGAATACACCTCCGACGTAGAGTAGAGTGATTTGAAGTGATCCGATGAAGGCAATCGCAGTAGCCGAGTAGTTCGAAAGGTATTCGCGCACATAGAATTCCTGGGCATTCCGGTTGAGTCATTGGCAGGTCAACTTCGTTAAAAAGACTGATCATACCTGGAAGGTGCCAAAACTGTTGATGACACCAAACGAGGCAAAGTACACTAGAAAAGATCCAAGCACGACCAGCCACGCCTGAAGGCCACCTTCAGGGTATTCTACAACCTCTGTCTTGTCTGCAACTTGTTCGATGGATGACTCGGCCTCTGGCGACTTTTCAGTCGAGGACATGAGGGAAGGGGCAACCGAAGTGCTCATCGTGGACAACGTAGAGAGCAAGGTGGTGGGGAGAGAAAAGGGAGGACAAAAGGCGAAGCGAGAATAAATAGTCGAGGACTCGCATGGTGCATCGTCCGAGCGCCCGTCCACATCTCCACGCGGTAAGCGTTCGAAACAAGTTCGATAACACAACCCTGAGGTGGTCAGGGCAAGGATTTGCCTCCGTACGAAATTTCACATTCCAAGACGATTTTACATACACATCCAAGTTGCACGGGTATCACAAAAGAACAAATCTATGACGAAAAAGAAAGAGGATCCCAGTGATATGAGTAAAAGGGCGCATACATCAACCGATTCATCAAGGCTTTACTCCGACTCCCGGAGCCACGGGTGCTCCTTGACCTCTGCGATTGTTGCCCTCCGAGTGGGGTCGGGGTCGAGGCATAGCTTCATCAAATCCATCGCACCAAGCGGAATGATTCCTCGAGCTGAAGCACAAAACGTCATCTTCCCTTCGATAGCATCCCGCATCTTCGCAAATGGAGACATTCCCGTGAGTAGGTAGGAAAGTAGGACGCCCAGCGTCCAGACTTCAGCGGGAGGGGCTTGGTATGGCTTCTTCTGTAGAATTTCCGAGGCAGCATACGCAGTCGTACCAAAGAAAACTTCATAATAAGGGCGGGGCTTTGACGGGTCCACAACCACGGCACTCCCAAAGTCGATGAGTTTAACCTGGAGGGCCATCGTTAAGCGACGAACAAAAAAATCAAGGTTCATCATGCATACCTTGAATGAGCGATCGATGACGATATTCTCATCCTTCAAATCTCTATGCGAAACACCTTGTACGTCCAAGTAATGGACCGCGTCGACAACCTGGTTGAAGACATAACGAGCTTGCTTCTCGGAGAGACGCTTTTGGTCAGATTGTTCTATGCATTCGAAAAGGTCGTGCGAAGGCCGTCGGCAAAAGTCCGGTCGTTGTTGAGGTACTATGAGTTGTGGAAGAGGATCCGTGGAATCACGAGCTCCATCAGCTTTGGCAGACTCGATGACTGGATTAGGCTGAGAACGCGGAAGCTTAGGATTGAGCCAAGGAGATCCATGCAATTCTTGAATCTACGCGGCCGGTTGAGCAAGTCAATCTTTGCTCAACGTTAGAGCACATACCATATAGTAATACATGTCGTCCTCGTATAAATCCAAACATTTGACGATATTTTCGTGATCGATGAAGCAGAGTAGCAGAACCTCAGTCGGTAGTTTACCAAGCACGTCGTCCGTCATCCATGCTCCGTCTGGTACCTTTTCCTTGATGATAAACTTGACGGCGACTTCGTAGCCTCGGTCTCGATGATAGGCAGTCATAACGAAGCCATAGCCACCAGAACCAAGCTCATCCTCCAGGGCGTAGTATTTGACGAAGTCTGGGTTCAGCTGGTGACCCTGGGGGAAGTGTCGACAGCATGTATGCGCGTCATAGTTGTAAGCAGGGTTCCTGAGTTTCGCGGTACGCGTCGTACGAGGAGAGGCCTTCAAGTCATGTAGTGTTTTGTCGTCTTCGTCAGACATATGAGAGCCAAACGAGATATCAAAGAGGTTTTCCTCCGAGTCCTGCCCAGGGATCTGCTCGACCGTTTCTGTTGCAAGAGAGAGCGAAGAAAAGCTGCGGTATCTAGGCGACGATCTGGGCGACAAGAATGCATGACAAGAGTCGGGTTCGTAAGATGGAGGAGCTTTTCTAGAGTCCGTCCGGTTGTAAACTGGCGAGTCTATGTATCGGTCGCGGTAGATGCCCGCCTCAGGTTCGCGTGGGTCCGCGCATATATCATCCTGACCGTCTCCGTCATGGTCATTAATGAAGGGCGTCTGGGGTGCATCGCTACCGGCGGGCGAGTAGTATCCTGAGCTAGACGGCGAGAGCGGGTCCAACGAGTCCAGAGTCGAGATCGAAGACGAACTGCCACTACCACAAGCCTGCATGGTCGCGTCCTTTTCGGTTTCCAGGCCAGAGAAAAATGTGGTTACCGCCTTGAGCAAAGCAGACGCGTACCAGAGAGAAAGAAGGAGGTAGTAGAAGCAAGGAAAGACACGATCGCGCGCGACCGTATTGTGGCAGGAAGTTTCGTTTATTTACATTTGTTGCCACTGACAGCATAGGGGTAAGAAGGTCACTTCGCCGATCCATCTGCAAGCGACCACATGTAATATACACCTGCAAGAATGTTGGTGTTAGAGGATTTCTGACAGGTTTGTAGAGACACGTACCAAGGCTCCTATATGGTTTCCATGAATCCGTTAGCTCTTCCATTTCTTGGGGGGTCAAAAGCGCTCCTCTAAGCAACATATGCACATCAGCACGGCTTGTAACATCACAGAAGGTTTAGCTTACTTGATCTTCTTCTTTCCATCCAAGCGACCTTTAAGCTCAGCGACTGTCAACGTCTTGGGCAGCGTTGGCGCCGGTCCATCCAACGCTGTCAACCGTTTGGTAGTAGCAGGCGTCAAGGGAGGAGGAAGCGAAGCAACGCTTTTCATACTTCCATCAGGCATTGGAGTGGCGGGTACAGCACCAGGAGGGACAGAGGAGGCATCTGCGGCGGGCACAGATGCTTTCTTCTTGCTACCAGGGACGGGAAGGGCATCATCGTCGTCACTATCATCCGCAGTCGTATCGGCTTCTTTCACTTGCGATCCAGCAAGTTTATCTGGGGAGATACTGAAGCTATAAGATGGAGAGTGCAAGTCGAGGAACCAGCGAGCGACGCCGCGTTGGACACCAAGGTCGCCTGGGATGACCGTCACTGGGGGAACAGAGACTAGATGGATCTGACATACCGACAGGCATGATGTCTGGACGACGCAGAGAGAAGATGGCGAACATATCAACTAAAAAAANCCCTAAGCGCGAGCAGTTCGTCCATCTAGAGAAGACGTTACCAGTCCACTGTCACAAAGCAAACGATGAGCTAGGCTTATGAAGGTCATGGAATTGAAAGGCATACCCGACCAATCCCTCTGACTTCGGTCAACATTTCCGCTAACTCTTCATCATTGGCTTGGAGCAGCTTGACCGTGGAGAGCCGACCATCTGCGAAACGAGCCGCCAAGTCTTGGACTATCATAGTCCCCGCTCGTTCAACAACACTATCCTAAAGAGACAAAAGAACATTTGCTAACCGTATTCAGCCTTTCTAGTGCTAAGACCAGCTGTCTTGAGCACAGAGACGCTGGTTTTGGCGACCTGTTCGGGTGCAGGGAATAGATCAGTCGTGCTCTCGGTTCTAAGCACAAAACACTCGAATAAGTTAAGCAAGCGAGAGGGAGAAAGAACGAACACGTCAGCAACCTTCTCAGGCAGAGAAGGGTTGTAGAGCCGGACAAATCTATGATGAATTGACCTTGCGGCCATCCACGATATTTGTTGGCCTCTATCATTAGTTCGTTGAGAATATGGAAGGAAGGGAAGCCTTTGATCTCGTCCTCACAAGATAGACTGGGCCAGCGCTCTAAAACTCGAGTTGAACATGATGCAAAGCGACGATTTCATGGCAACCTTACTGGAATGGATGAACGCGCTCCAGGTTTTCATAAGGCTTGCAGGTCAATTGGTCGAACATCTTCTCAAATCGCGAATCAGCGCTGATGAGGTGCTTTTTTGCGTCTTCAAAAGAGAAACTGAGCACAGCTGGGACAATTTCATCTGTAGTCTTTTCAGGTCGAGGTGGAATCTCGAATGTTGATACTGGCTCTTCAGCTACTTCCGCTTGCTTATCATCTTCAGCARCTTTCGCTTTACGAGGCTTCTTTGAAGAMCCAGGCGTAGRAGYAGGTGCCTTGCGCTTGGAGGTTGRCRCCTTCGATTCAGAGACTTTGGGAGGCAGGGGGTCGGCAGATGGTTGAGCAGCACGCGAAGCTGAGCGAGTGGTTCGCATTATGAATGGTGTTCGCYTGAATGGTATGCACAATGGCCGTAGGCAAAAGAGCATTCAAAAGGAATATTTCAACATAACGGCATCGTTATGTGGTTGAACATAGCGGATGACTCAGTCGCTGATCGGTGATCACTAATATGGAAAGAGCGCTGAGCGGACCGCCAAGGCCCGCCGTATCCCCCAACTTACCACCACCATGAGCACTACTATTGGTCGTAAGGGCAATCTTCGCTGCCTCATTACTGRTCGACATTCTAATACTATGAATGTTCAGGCTACATCGTACTATTCAAGCCCCATGTTTCCATCGAGGAAATAAAGCAATACGCCGAAGAGATCAAACGCTCTGGTGCGCAGTCTCGCTGGTATCATATCAATCTCATTTCATCGACTCGGTGAGCAGGAGGCAGAATCACCCACACATATGATATTATCAAGGTAATGTCTCCGGAAATGTACCTGCGACCTTCACCGATGCCGTCTAGGGCTTTGCCGCTGAGATACCTGAGCCGCACCTTGCATCGCTTCAAAGCCTTCAAAGCGTGGACTCAATTGGTACGTTTACTGGCCACCCTCCTAATCCATTCACTCATCTGTACGCAGAGCTCGATGGCTTTGTCACTACACAGGCGTAATGTCGATCTTATTTATTGAAGATGTAATCAGACGAACCTATCTATCAAACTCCATGCCGTGGCCAGTTTGTCCCTGGTCATCGGATTCGAGGATATAAGGCTACTCGTTTCCTACCCAAGACCAGGGMGTTCCCGTCCTTCGAATCCTCGTTGAAAGCTGGTACGATGGTGAACCGAACACACAGARGGYGATGAAGGAACTCCACCCTGAGCGAAGTAGTTGGCACAATCTGCCTACATAGCTTGAAGTTGCGATCAATATGTCTGGCTCCTGGTGTTGACGGAATCAGAACCGGGGGTTTGTGTGTGCTTTTGGGACGGAMTGAAACMTTCACCGAATACTTANNATGAACAGCCATAGATGTYGTTACTTGCCGAGATYCTTGGCGCATCACACAACATGTTTGCATCSATCTSCATCTGCTTGATTTGATYCTGTATCCTTGKTATGCGCGTTSTTCAATAGATGMTNGGGAAGGTGGAAGGTTCRGAGGAGTGCCAAGACGCCGAGCCCACTGCATGATGTCAGACAATCGTACGATCAGGGATATAAATAGGGAAGCGAGGAAGCCAGGTGCCTCCTGTGGTCCTCGCTGATTTCTGGGCGTTGAACGTTCCAGAAGCTGACATTCTGCACGCCAAGTCCCATATAGACGCCTCTTTCTCTCTAACCACCATCTCACGACACTTCCATCGATTCTATGGCTGATTGGAATTCGGGCCCATGGGGCCAGTCTCAGCAAGGCTACACGCCAGTTGGTCCCCCACATCCAGGATATTCGCAACAATACGCTCCGACCTATGGTCAACAACCACCTCCAGGCCCCGTGTACGGCGACACGAAAGATCCGTATGAAGGGGATCGCTTCAAACCGAAGAAGACAATAAATGACCCAATATTCTTGATCCTGTTCATCCTCCAAGTGAGACCTAGAGCACGTAAAATCGTGACTTGACATGCTTATTGCCTCGTTCGTTTCGCTCAGTTTCTCGGATTTGCTGCCGTCTCCGGGATAGCGTTGAATACGTGGATATCGCAGGGTGGATTGGGTGGTGGTCTCGGGAAAGGCAGAACGGGAACGGCAGTCACTCTCAATAGCAGCACGGTCTACCTCCTGCTTCTTGTTACCGCTGCTGCCGTCCTCTTGTCGTCTGCCTATCTCATGGCAGCTCGTGTCTTCACCCGCATGCTTATGGTGAGTTTCTTGCGCGAAATTTTTAAATAATTTTACGTCAAGACTGTCATCGAACTAACGTGATTTCAGCACATTACCCTTGTTTTATCCATCCTACTGAACATGTGAGCACTTTAACATTCAAGTCGACTTCCTATCTCACTCGATAATATAGTGGGATCTGCATATACTATTGGATCACTGGATATACTTGTGCGATTTCCTTCTATTACATCCACTATAGTAGTCAACTGACGACTCTGTCCCAGCTGGAGCCATTATTTTCACCATTATTGCGATTTTCTCGGTGCTGGCCTATTGGGGAATGCGTGCTCGTATCCCGCTGGCATCCTTGCTACTCCAGGTCGTTATGGACGTGTCGAAACACCACATGAGTGTGTATGTGGTGGCATTTACGGCTCTGATACTTCAGGCCGCTGTCGCTGTGTGCGTCCAATTAATGGGTCTCACCATGCTTTGGTCACTCATAGATTTCTAGATGGTATACTTTCACCGTGATCGCAACGTGAGGTCCATTCTTCCCTATGCATGGAAGCCTACTGAACACGTCTTAGTTACGCTAAATGGACGCCTGGAAACCCTTGTGGGTGTTTCTCAGCATCTTCGCATCAGATCAACGCCCACTAACCGTGTTGATCTAGCTTGTAACAACGGAACTTCGTGTTCATCGGGAACCGTGACCGGCCTCATCGTCTTTGAAACATTTTCCTTCCTCTGGAATTCGCAAGTGATCGGAAATGTTGCCCTTGCAACGCTCGCTGGCGGTCCGTATGGGTCCTGGTATTACTTTGGACCGAAACAGCTCGGATTGATGGTATGCGCCTTGATATCCTTTGTGGCCTTCGTGGCCTCTTACTTATGCTCTCGCATAGCCGGAACACCCCACTTTGACCGCTTTCGGACGCGCGTCGACCTTGTCCTTAGGTTCCATCGCCTTCGGTTCATTGATTGTCACACTTTTGGAGCTACTGCGACTCATCCTTGAAGCTATCCGCCACAATGCAAACTCAGACGGTCATCGTATGTCCATCAGCTCTTCCTTCTCTTGCTTCRCTCATCNTACATGGTATCTAGCTGTACAAGCGATCTTGGCTTGCTGTGCAGCCTGCTTCGTTGGCTGCATCGAGTCGATGGTTGAATACTTCAACAGGTGGGTTTTCATGATGTTCGTGGTTCATTCATCACTTGATGACATGATGTTCTGTTAGATATGCATAYATCGAGATTGGTACGTCTGACATTAGCAGCYCCCARTTKCTGTCTATTTATAGACTGTATCTTAGCACTCTATGGCAAGGCGTACATCCCCGCTGCTAAGGATACCTGGCGTTTATTCAAGGACCGAGGTATCGATGCACTGATCAATGACTCCCTGGTTAGCATGAGTACGTGTTGTTATCATTCTCATGAGATTCTTTCCTTATTGTTTTCCTCACATAGCTCTGACTTGGGGAGGCTACTTGGTTGGTCTGTTGTCCTCCTTGTTTGGGTATCTCTATCTGCGTTGTAAGGGTCCCCAGCTTCGACTGCTGAGTGCGTGTCTTGACGAAGCATCCATCCAGTCACCGCTCCATCATACAATGCGGATGGACAGTATACCGCACCAGTCGTACTGTTCTCCTTCCTGATCGGCCTTCAATGCTGTACGAGCTTGTTCACTCATTCTGCAAAGTTATCTAACATCCTTCGCAGCTCTCACAATATCATCGGCCATCGAGGCTGGCGTGTCCACGATCTTCGTCGGGCTCGGTGAGGATCCTCAAGTKCTCGCAGCTCGCGCTCCAGAATTATTCGGCGTGAGTATCCCCGTCGAYGCATAYTGAWCTCGCCATTGANNCTCATRCCATCTAGATGATCGCATCCCAYTATCCGGACGTTGTTCGCGGCGTTCCYCACGTGTAAACTTACGCTTCAGTCTTCTATGCACTCACGACAKCGACGAAGGTTTCTTCAGAACATTTATGTAGCTCTGCATTTCTACCTACGCATATTGTAAACATTTCCTTGGACTCCAAACCAGAGACGTCCGTTAATATCATGTCTNGANNCTCGNNANTGCTAGCAGATATTACATCTAGATCCAMGTTCTTCACCGCAGCTCCTCGATACTTATCAGTCAATGAGCTAGTAATACGTCAGACAATTTGACAAAGACGCTCGGGTTTTGCAACTTGCCTGTCCAACGAGCCGTGCAACATTCTTGATATTCGGGCATTCGCCTTGGACGTTGTACCCTATCGTCTCGTTCAGCAGACCCTTCGAGTGGAACATCCGTATGTAGCTAGCGTCAGATAAGAATTTAAACAACCGAGTCATTCGCAAAATCAACCGACCAAAACTCACCGAAGACATGCTTCCTCCTTAAAATCGGTATAAACTTTGCGATTATACCGACGCTGTAAATATTAATCAGCGAGAGCCACGACAGATATGATAATTTGGAACCAACTTCATTTTTTCTGGCGGTTTCTTCGTAATCATGGTTCTGGTGGATGATGAAGTGGTCTGCGAGGACATAGAACGATATGCCCGATATATACATCTCGAAGAGACATGCTGCCTTGTTTCCACCGTAGCCAACAAAACGTTCGTCGCACCTAAATCAATTGATGGAAGTTAAGCCACGGCGAAGGATTTTGCTGCGAACAACCGACTTACCAGGGAGGGCCATTCTTCTTGAACACAACGTAAGGTTCATAGGATGATTGGTATTGTGTAACTTTGTAAACTTCTCCAGGTTGGGAAGAATAGTATCTCGGGTAGTCAGTGCTGTTGTGGCCAACATCCCACGAAGCATGAAACATCCCTATCCGCTGTTCGTTGACGAGAGATAGCAGAGACTGGTTGCAAAAGGGAATGAGACTAGGTCAGCAAAGGAAAAGAGGGAGAACATACGGATTTATCCCGAGGGAACGTAGCTGAATCGACGCCCTCAGACGCATTCACATACTCAAAAGCAGGTATAACAAAAGCAGAGTTTCCTTCCTTCAGCTTTGAGAATATCGACGGACTATTCTTAATGGCCGACCGGAAGTCGGTACACAGAGCGAAATCCACATCAAGCATCATCACATAGTCAGTCCTCGCGAAAAGCCGAGCGACGTTCCGCCACATGTTGAATTGTCGTTCGAAGTTGTCGATAACGAGATGGACGTCGACGTGAGCACTCATGCTCGGAGACGAAGTATACAGGTTGTGCAAAGAGTCCAGGAGTTCTTGCATGTGTTGTGTTTCGTTCTTGATGTGGATAGTCACGGAGATAGGTCCTTGACTAAGATGTCGGTAGGAGCAAGGTACGATTCGAGAGCCAGAACAAACCTTGATAGTGTTCAACGAGCCTAGAGAAGACAGCAAAGCGGTTGCTTGTTATAAGCGTGGTGATGGTTATATCTTCAGGATCGACGTCCACGCTAGCCTTGTAGAAGAAGGGAATGACTTTGGTAGGCCCCATAGCGTTTCCAAAAGCTTTTGATAGAAAGAGTCGCTCGTCCATTGGAATCCGCCCGTGGTCGTTTAAGCCACTGTCCCAAAGAAAGATGTCGTTGTTGCGGGTGACGTTGAGGTCCGTTTCAGGAACATCCAGTGAAGGCGGGTCTCCGTCAGCAATCTCGCCAGATCGCATGAAGGAGAGCGAGTTCGAGAATGCAAGCGAGTACCAAGGGTGGTTGCCTAGCGAGGTTGGGAGAGAGAACGGCGAACCAGAAGTCATCATGTGGTAAGTTGTAAACACAACCGCCACGCCAATATACGCGATAAAGAAGAGCTGTAGAACCCGTAGAAAGCGATTCGGTATCCCAGCCATCATAGCGAGAAGGGATGAGGGACTAAGCGGGGTCAGTTGAGTCCGGGTCAAAGGAAGGGTACCGGGAAGTAGCTGCAGGACAGGGGAGGTGCTATTATTAGATTACACAAGTCGATCGTGACAAGTTAACTACGACTAGCTGCAGCCAGACCAGTAGCACCCGTCGCAGATGCATCGTCTACGTACTCAACTGCAATGAACACATGTCCTCTTTCAGCGAGGGCAGAGAGGACCATGTCTCTGTAAGCCGGAATGCCAACGAGCGAACCGCCAAACGATATAATGCTCTCCGAGGCCTTCACAGCTTTTGGTTGGGGATTTTTCTCATCGTAAAGAAGAACCGCCACTTCCGATGCGAGTGTACCTGCGCAGATACGAAGGACATCTATCGCTAACGGATCCTTGTCTTCAAAAGCTGCGGCAAATACTATGGGCGAGAGGGTTGAGAGTCGTTTCTCCCTAGCGGCTTTGTGCTGGGGGAGCGCGTCGGCTCCAATGTTCGCGGAAGGCGAGGGATCTGGAAGGTGGATCACCGTCAGAATTTCCATGAGGTCTGAGATCCCAAAGTGCGACAAGATTCGGGAGCGCAGTGGCCCATTTGGTGGCGGATTTCCGGTGACCGATGCTTTGTCGTGTTCGAGAAGGAGTTGGCGAACAGTCTCGCGACCGACATGGAATCCCCCTCCTTCATCCCCAAGAATCCAACCCCAACCACCAATGCGACCGAGCTCTTCCAGCGCGCCTCCATTCTCTCTGAAACTAACACTGATCGAGCCCGTACCTCCAATAACCGCCACCGCACAAGATGCATCAGGGTGAAATCGTATGGGAGCTGCTAGCAAGTGGGTATCGTTTGCCACCACCAGCCTTGGTCCCGCTGGGATGCCCAAGAGCTTCGATAATGCCGGGGTGATGGTTGCAACAGCGGCGGGCGAATCGACACCAGATACCCCAAACCATGCTGCCGCAAAAGTCACGATCGTAGGTGGAAGAGGGACACGCTCTTCGGATGGGGGCGATGTGCATGTCTTTAAAGCATCTCCAACTGCCTCAGAGACGGCCACGATGAAAGCGTCGACGCCAAGATATGCAAAGTTGGATGGTCCACCATAAGCTCGTCCGATAATCTCTCCGGAGGCGTTCGCGATGGCTGCAGCAGTCTTCGACCCTCCACAGTCGACGCAGAGATACAGGGCCATGGTTACGGGGCCGATGTGGTCGCAAAGGTCGGGGATAATGTGGTTCTTTATAGCCTTTGCAGTCACTGATATGAGCCTAACGGAGCGTAGCCCACATGGTGCACCTGATAAAGGCACTTCTTGCGTAGAGCCAGCGAGGCTAGTCGTGGTCCATGCGGGTGTTACTTCGTCTCGAGCTTCCGACTCGCTCAACTGCGACTGCGAGACTGTGACCCCTGTCGGCCTTCCAAAAAGGGTCACACGCCCGTTCTGCCACTATATAAAGCTGACTGATTTTCCTGCGGAAATTTTTCTTTGTGCGGCGACACGGCCATCTCTTCCCCATGTTGCTCATGACTGCCTCGCCATCTTTATGGCGATTTACGCGGTTGTTCGAGTGTCAGGCCGTGCCCTGAGCGATCGGACGTCTTAGTACCCATCACACTGTTCATTTCTTCGAGAGGAATAGAGTCGGGTCGGTAGTTCGTACATCCATCACATTTGTTGTATGTATGTACTCTCAATGGTTGGAGTTGTGGGCTCGCGAATTCTGCACAAGACTGTCCATTAGAAATTGAAATCGAGCGTGAAGACATGATTTAGATTCCGTGAGTATCTACAGACTAAAGTCAATCCGACTCGGACACCACGACGCTACCTCGTTGCAAAAAGTAACATGGACGTTCCTCTACTCACTCTCCGCGATAAGGGCGACAATCATACTGTAATAGCGAGGTCATGGAGTCAGTAACAGACAGATAGAGACGAAGGTGGCCAGGACGCACCGGTAGAGGTAGTAGAAGAAGGACAGGAGATAGAACCCAAGTTTTATGAAGCTTTCGCGTTTGTGCCCAGGAATGGTTCGGAAAATCTCCGTCGCGTCGTACATGTGGTTCTTGTTTCGTATCCTGCAAGAAGGTTCAACGTGAGCGTGTTGACGGCATAAACCTAGCCGAGTCATGCGTACTTGTTGATGTTGAATAAGACGAGCGGCAAATTAAGGATGAAGGCTGTCCATTGGCCAGAAATGAGGAACAAAGTCGTGAGGAAGGCATGAGCGATGTTTTCCGGGAGAACGAACTAGAGGAAGAAAGTGTTAGTATTCGAAAGTCTTTGAGGCTCGAGGCCATACTTGGTTGAGCTTGTTGCAAAGGTCTATCGGGTTGATGTAGTCGCACTCCAAATCCGAGAACATTATAATCTGCGCAGGAAGGCATGCCAGTTCAGTTAATCGCAGGGTTCAAGCTGAGCGGTACGCACGAAGAAAACCATGGTGAACAGCAGCCCCGCAGCCATAAGAACAGCGAACAAAAACAGCCAGCCTTATCGGAAGGCACATCGCAGCAAAGACAAGCGAAACCCGAGCAAAATTGGACAACGAAGCGATAGGAAACTTAGCAGCAGCACGGTAAATTAAGAGCAAGGGTGACCCACCAGCTCCGCCCATTTTGAAGTCGTATGCTCAGTAAAACGAGGAAGTTTTCAAAAGTGAAACGGATGCCCTGCAAAGGACACGTTGAGCCCATTGAATGAAAGCAGAAAATGGCCAGCGACGCACCTTGGGGGGAGGAAAAACCAAGTAGGCTGTAGGAAGGAAAGTTGTGGTTTGTGCTGAGGGAGCTGAGGTGGAAGCCGTTGGCTTGGGCGTGACGTTTGTTTCACACGTTTTCCATCAAAAACCGATCACACTCAGAGTCAGAAGATTTCCCGAACGCGTGTAGCTTTACACGAGCTCCTGCAAATAATGCCCGATATTACGATTCGCAAAAGACCTCGCTCAGAGGCAGTCATAACTCAGCGGAAATTCTTCAAAAAGACTGCAAGAGGAAAAGTCATTAAAGGTCTCGAATAATGCCCATCAGAGGATGGACCGTATTTTGATTACTTTCACGCTTTAGTCCTCCGAGAGCGATACCTACGCACGGATGTCGCCTGTGGTGTCCAATATTGCTCTGCGTGCTCGAATCTGGGCACGACGTCCGATACACCCATACCTTTCGCTGAACTGCCTCAGTTTGGCGACAAAACACACGCTGGTTACAAAGATGGACACTTTGTCCTGCCAGATACGAATATCTTCCTAGCCCAGGTGAGTATCCATCCGGTTGATAACCAACATACTTCGCTGACGATGAGGGCGTGAAGATGGACCTCCTGGAATCACCACTCTTCCGTGCACCTCTGATCGTCTTGCAAACCGTCATGGAAGAAGTTCGACACCGATCTCTCCCCCTTTACAATCGGTTACGAAACCTCATACACGGAGAGGACAAGCCTGTCTGGGTCTTTTACAATGAATTCAGATCGTATGTTCACGTTCTATCACTTTGCAACCAGGATCGCTGACAGCCTCCAGCGAAACCGCGGTGGTCAGAGAAGAAAATGAAACGCCAAACGATCGCAACGACCGGAGTTCGTGTCTTTCAACCCCCGAGGTTCTTAATCTTGCTAAAAGGTTCCTCTAGGTATACGGAAAGCGACAGCGTGGTACAACCAACACATCACCGCGAATTGTCGTGGATCTACTTCTCGCCCTGCCGCCCCCCAATCAATACAAAACCAAACCCTCCCCAACGTTAAAGTTGTCCTCATCACCGACGACGTTGCCAACCGACGCAAAGCCGAGCAAGAAGGCATACCATGCACGTCACTACGACACTATGTCGAGCAGGCAAAGGAAGCCACACACTTGATGGACCTTCTCGCAGCCACCGGCGCCGATGAGGAGGTTGATGAGGGCGGAAAGGGCAAGGAAGTCGATCATACGGACGCCGAGAAAGCTAGACAAACTTTGTACGATGAGGTACGTCAAGCTTTTGACGTAATATTTTCCAAGCTAAATCTCGGCCATTTTTCTAGCATCTCCCAAACTCGATATTAATGGCTGGTGTCAAAGCTGGGACTCTTCACCAAGGTCACTTTAACGCAAATCAATACAACTACCTCGAGGGTTCTGTCCCAGTTCCAGCCTTTTCCAAACCTGTGCTAATCATCGGACGGTCCAACATGAACCGCGCTGTCCAGGGCGACGTCGTCTGTGTGGAAGTGTTCCCAGAAAGTGAATGGCGAGCTCCAGCCGACGAAGTGGTTGAAAGAGACGGTACGTACTTCTCATGGAACTTGTAATCGTATCGCTTATTGTGCTATAGCCACACAGAAAAACGACGATGCTGGGGATGATGAGAGCGATGGAGAAGATGTGGATGACGATGCTGCTGCATTGGAACGGAGGTTGCTTCAGGCTGAAGCTCAGAAAGAAGAAGAGCAACGTAAAAAAGCACAAGAGAGACAACCCACCGGAAAGATTGTTGGCATAATCAAGAGGAATTGGCGACCGTAAGCGAAATACCCTTCTCTTTTCTTGACGTCTGATTCATCTCTCTGTCAAGTGTTGTATGCCATATCGACCCTCTCACCCTTCCACCTACCTTATCGTCCACAACATCAACATCCCGCAGCTTGACTCCCCTACTAGCTATTCCTGCTTCATCCCTCCTCCCTCGCATCCGAATTCGCACACGACAAGCACCCTCCCTCATCGGCCAGAAGCTTCTAATCGCTTTCGACACATGGCCCTCAAACAAGCGAAACCCGGAAGGCCATCTCGTTCGTCGTCTCGGTGCTGTGGGCGATCAGAATGCCGAGCAAGAAAGTTTGATGTTGGAGTATGGGGTTGTTTATGCACCCTTTGGGAAGAGAGTTATGGATTGCTTGCCTGAAGAGGGTGATAAATGGGTTGTTCCTCCTAAACCGCAAGATGGAACTGCTGATCTGAGGGCGCGGCAGATATGGAGAGATAGGGAGGACTTGAGGGATATGATTATTTGTAGTATCGATCCTCCAGGTATGAACTTTCCCCTACCTCTCATCAGTCTGCTAACTGCACTGGTACTAGGTTGTCAAGATATTGATGATGCTCTTCACGCGAGACACCTTCCAAACGGGAACATCGAAGCTGGCGTTCGTAAGCACACTTCAGTCGTCATTCCAAAATGCTTCTCACATCTCTTTATTCAGATATTGCCGATGTTTCGAACTTCGTCTTACCAGACACACCGATGGACAATGAAGCTGCATCGAGGGGTACGACGGTGTATCTTGTTGACAAACGAGTCGACATGTTACCCGCCTTGCTCGGGACGAATCTGTGTTCTCTGAGACCCTACGTCGAACGTCTGGCTTTCTCTGCAATATGGGTATGAGTTCCCACTCCTCTTCCCTTTTCACCTACACTAAGCCATGAAATTAGGAACTGACACCTGATGCGGACATCGTGAATGTGCGCTTCACAAAATCAGTGATAGCCTCCAAGGCGGCTTTCACATATGAGGAAGCTCAAATTCGCAAGGATGATCCGTAGGTCTTGTCCGTTCGTCATCCTTAGCTGACGCTGACATCCTCCATAGACATCTCCAAGATGACCTAACCATTGGTATCCGCTTGCTCAATTCACTAGCTATTAAGCTCAAGGCGAAACGAATGGCTGCAGGCGCGCTGAACTTAGCGTCTCCGGAAGTCAAGATCCATCTTGACAGTGCTGAATCGTCTGACCCTATCGATGTCGAGCAAAAGGAGTTGCGGGAAACGAATAGCTTGGTTGAAGAGTTCATGTTGCTCGCGAACATCAGCGTCGCCCAGAAAATCCAAGAAACGTTCCCTCAGACGGCTGTTTTAAGGTCAGTCTCTGTCCTGTTTGCGAGGCCTATGTAGGTTCATTGGTATCCTCAAGACGACATATGCCTCCTCCGAAAGGAAACTTCGAAAAACTGCAAGATATCCTCATGAAGCGGAAGAACATGGCTCTCGACGTATCTAGCTCGGGAGCCCTGGCTGCTTCCCTCGATAAGTGTATCGTAAGTATCTCTGACTTCATCATTGAACGGGGCCTTACCCCATCGCGCTCGCTTAGGATCCATCCGAACCAGCCTTCAACACTCTCGTACGCATAATGGCGACGCGGTGCATGCTATCAGCAGAATACTTCTGCTCTGGGAGTGTGAGCCGAGATACATTTGGCCATTACGGTCTCGCCAGTCCAATCTATACGCATTTCACCAGTCCAATTCGTCGTTACGCTGGTATGAGACTTATCCCATCTTCCTTACCTCGTTCGTTGACTGTCCAATCATCAGATGTACTCGCTCATCGACAACTTTCCGCTGCCATCAGCTACACATCGTTACATCCATCGCTGCACTCCAAGAGCAACGTAGAACGCATTTTGGACGTCGTCAACAAGAGGCATAGAATGGCACAGATGGCAGGAAGAGCTAGCGTCGAATTCTATGTCGGTTTGGCACTCAAGCGCAGAGGCGAGGTTCAAGCAGAAGCCAACGGCGTCCTCGAGGAAGCCTACGTTATCAGAACCTTCAGGAACGGTGTTGGTGTGTTCGTGAATAAGTGCGTCCTCAGCCATCTCATCGATCTTCTTTGCTCATTCACCAATTCACTTTCTTTCAAGATTGGGCATCGAGGGACTCGTCATGTTCAAACGCGACTCGACCAACTTTGATGCGGAAAGCTACACAATCAGTATACCTGGTAGCTCCGATGGTGTGGGCGAAGTCAAGATTGGTGTCTTCGACAAAGTGACTGTACGAATTGCGGTTGAGAAGGATAAGAACACACAACGGGGGAAGGTTAAGATGACGCTTGTATCTCCTGTAGATTCGTCTGGCCTTTGAGGCACTTTACTTTCCCATCGAAATCCGAAGTCGCCTTTGTTCTGCTTATGTATGGGGAGCTCCTCCACTTGCGAAAAGATACCTTGGACGAGGCGAGCCGAGAAGTGATGTAATGCAAGTGATGGGATGCATCGGGTGCAAGCACAATGTAATATTGACTAAAAAGAATAATATGATGCTACATTGTGTACGAGTGGCAATCGTAAATAGACACACAAAGTGTCAATCTAAAGGCTACAAAAGAGTTGGGGAGGCGTAATGAACACGAAAACAAATTAAGAACAAAGTAAGTTAAGCATGAATGGTTCAAAGGTGTCCGTAAATCACAACATTGTCAAAATGTGGGGGTGGAGCTTTCATGAGCGTTATTTACAATGCCGTGGGGCTGGATTTGAAGGTAGGCCGGGTCTGTTGGTTCGTGGGCGTGCTGGGCCGCGACTCGGTGTACGAGAGGGTCGGGCTTTGGGGTTGGGAAGGCGAGGCGAAGCTCGAGGTGGAGGAACGCCTGCTGTTACGCTTGCTATTGCCGCCATGAGAAGAGGCAGGCGCGGGAGGAGGTGGGGTGGAGGAGGGTGGAGGAGGCGCGTAACGGGGAAGCGATTCAACGGGGCGTTGAAGGAGGAATCCACGTAGGCCAGCAGCTTTCTCTCCCTGACGTCCGAAACCGAGGCTGGCTTTGTCATTGAGAGTAGTGCTTCCAGTATGATTGGGGGTATTCCACGCGTGATAGTCGGAGAATGGGGATTTCTCTTCCTCGGGGCGTCCATTGTAAAGGGCCGGAGCGAACTGAGGCGTCGCGTTAAGGAAAACGGGTTCCTTCAAGGAACCAGAGTTGGATGGGAGGACCTCCTTGGATTCGTCCCTCCAAGCAGTGATGGATCGCTTCTTCTTCGCTGATTCACGGAAGATCAACCCAAGTAACATATTCAAGCATCCAACGGAGAAGAGGAGCATCGCTGCGCCCAACGTGAAATCGTCAACGTGATGAGAGAGAATTTGAGCGCCGATGAGACATTGGAAGATTCCTAGGGCTCCCAAGCCAAAGTTGGAGCCCAGGACGGGGAAGAAACGATCAAAGAACTTCATAGGCCAGCTGAGTTCGGAGACTATATTGCATCGTGGTGAGCATGTGTGGGGAGTATCGTGAGGGACGTGAAGACTCACGGAGAAGTGCGATGACTTGGAAGATGATCAGAAGGGAAGACACGACAGCCCAGAATACACCAGCAGGCTGGTTGGGTACGGTACTTCCTCTAGAAAGGCCTGTGAGGGGAAGTCGAGAGGGATAGACGAGAGACGTGCTTACTCGATATAATCGCAGTCCAACATGTTGATTTCAGTGCCATCATCCGTCGTAGAGCGTAAGGTTCCGTTAGCCTTGGCCGCTTCGAAGGCGTTCACAGCCTTAATGTTCGTCGCCATTACGAAAACGGTGCTGGAGAACACCAAGAGGAGAGAAACGACGCTGACGACTCGGACAGCGTTCAAGCCATAGAAAATATCTATGATGAGGCGTAGTTGAGCGTATGTTTATCATGCTCTGATATGATTGGACCACTTACATGATCGTGGAGGAAGCATTATGATTTCTTGGTTCTAATCGTCGATGCAAGTGAAAAGAGGGTCTACGATGAAGTCGGTTGAAGGGAAATTAAGTGGGGGTTTCTGTTTCTTTGAACGATATGAAAGATAATGAAGGACGGAGACCGGCACCCGAGAGATATGAGAGTCGTAAGGAAAGAAAGAAAGAGAGAGCCTCGAGGGGCGAGGGCGGGGAAGGGGTAAGCGAGGCCAATGCGACAAGGGCGTGCCACCTTATAAATGGCAAGTAATGTGGATTTGGCGATGCCTATTATTTGGCTTCCCACCACGCAGGCAACTGGACTACCATTGTTCGGCGTCGCTTGGGCGGAAATACGCAAGACCAAGGACGAGGACAATGAAGGCAAAGAACAATAATCGACGCCCAACCACGTTAGCCTTATTTGGTCATTCACCAAGTCACGTGATCGAGGATACAATGAAAATTAACTCGTCCTCGTGGGTCCTTGTTCCCGACTTCCCGTCGTTGCATCTAGTAGTTTCATAGTTGGTGGTCCGTAATTGTGAAACGTGGTTATGCCAGTTCGCTGAGCATGATATATGAACTAAGCGGGAGATTGTAGGGTACTCGTACAAGGCAGCGCTAAGAGTAAAACAACTTTATGGAGAGGGGAGGGATGACACAGAGAATACGGTCAGAAAGATACGCATAGGTAAACAGGTATAAGGAGAAATCGAAAAATAACCTACGCGCCAGACGTGTTAGGCAATGGAAACGGGTTGAGCAACGGGGATAAGATAAACTCACAATGATGCAGCTAATCCAACTCCATCTTGGCGCCAGAAGTGCCATTACGGCCACCGCGTCTTCCTCGAGTACCACGTCCACGACCCCTACCACGACCCCTCGTTTGTCCACCTCGCGAGGATGACGCTTGGGTGTAGTCGGCTGGGTTAGCGCCAGGAGGCGATAGTAAGACCTGCGCACGCGGATCCGTTCCCAGCAGTGAGTCAGAGCGCAGCTTTCTGTACGTAAAAGCTGAGTATTTGCTTTTCGCGATGAGAGGAGCTGGAAGACTCACGAGCCGGAGTCATTGGAGTTCATGAGGACATCCACACTGCCTTCTTGCTGCACCAACCCTAGACCATCGGCTCCTCCTCCAAGCCTGCCAACTAAGGAGGTCGTGGTGGCACCGACGACACGGACTGCGAGAGTCTTGCCGTCAGCGACCTGGCCGTTGAACTTTTGTACCGCGCTAGTCGCCGACGCTGGGTCTTTGAACGTAACACGTATCTTTGGCTCTCCGCCAGGTACTGCCTTAGCACTGACGATAGTGCCACACCGCTTGAAAATGGCCGCGACGTCTTCTGCAGTCGTTCCTTCCACAAGACCAGTGATCTCGACCACGTTCTGTGAACCAGCCCCCTTGATGTTCAACTCCCCTCCCTTCGTTGTGGCATCACGCAATGCTTTTTGTGCGATTGCAGTGATAGTGGTCTTCGGTGCCGAAGGGGTGAGGTTCAGACGGGCTGAAAGCGAGTTATGCTGCTCGTAAAGGTCGTGCGACCACGGTGAGTCGATGTCGCCTTTTGGGGGTCGATTTGGACGGTTCTGGAGGCGTGCTCCGAATGAGGGGCTTACTCGCGAAGGATAGTTGGATTTCTACACACATAGGGCGTTGAAGACCGGCTTTGACTTGAACGAGAGCGAATGGGACCCGGTCCTGCTGGCTGGGGAGCGCTGAGACGTTCGAGGAGGGAGGCCATTTGGAGGAAGAGGACAAAGAAGACGGGGTCAAAGAAAGGAGATTGTCAAGTTTCGTGAGCGTGACAGAGGCGACGTGACGCGACAAGGGTGACTGATCCAGGGACCAGGGTCACTTGTCACACCGACCTGCTCGGCCTGTCCGGTTGCGTCAAGATACCGAGCCAGAAAATGTATAAGTAGCAAATCCAACACAAATTCCGTTTTCCGTCTCCTCCACTGGAATTATCATGGCGCCTCGAATTTACAAGTCTCCCTTCCCCTCCGTCCCTGTGGTCTCAGAATCCCTCTTCTCCCATCTCTTTACTGCTCGCGCTCCCAATGATATCGGTGGCTACCCCGCATCCTTCCCCGCATTCAGGGATTCTGTAACGGGCGCAACCATTACGCGTGGAGAGCTGAAGCGACTTGCTCTTTCGCTTGGTTATGGTCTCAGAAACCATCCTCAGCTCGGGCTTTCGCGAGGCGATACCGTTCTGATTTATTCACCGAACTCGTTGGCTTTCCCCGTCGTTCTGCTCGGCGCGATCTCTGGAGGTCTTAGATGCACCCTTGCCAACAGTGCCTACACAAGCGGAGAGCTCGAACATCAGTTTAAGGATNAGTGGGGCGAAGATTGTCATTACTACCGAGGATGGTCTACCAGTCGTAAGAGACATGTTCAAACACTTCGGCCTCGGGACGGAGTCCGACTCGAAAATCGTCGTGATCGGAAATGGCTTGGAGTGGGCTGGACATGCTTCCAAGTCCTCCGTTCAACCTGGACTCTTGACTCTCGATGTCCTCTTCAAGATGGGAACTCTTCAGTCCGAGGAACGTTTCGACGGCCCAGACGCTCAAGAAACTGCTCTGCTCTGCTACTCTTCCGGAACCACGGGCAAGCCCAAAGGTGTCATGGTCAGCCGTTCTCCTCACCCTTAATGAACGATGAGACGATGAGATATGAAACTTTAATAGACTTCCCACCAAAACCTCACTACTCTAGTGGATATGGTCACGGTCGTCTTCCCTCCCTTAGTGGCTGGTAAGGACGTAATGCTGGGTGTTCTCCCCTTCTATCACATCTATGGTACACTCTAAATCCATCTTTTCACCTTAATCGTCCTAACGTTCTGCCTCTTCTTTTCCCCGCAAGGCGCCGTGAAGCTCCTGCTCTTCCCATTCGTCTGTGGCATACCCGTTGTTGTACAAACGAAGTTCGATCCGATCACATTCTGTGCCAACATTGAACGTTATCAAATATCAGCGTCATTAATTGTACCGCCCATCCTTGTCGTTCTGGCTCGACACCCGGGTATGTCGTGTCCTCATCTCGCAACTTCAACATGTCCTGATCCTGTATACAGCTGTTGAGAAGTATGATCTAAGTTCCTTGAGGATTCTTTTCTCTGGAGCTGCGCCTCTCGGTGCAGCACTGGCGAAAGAGGTGCGTTTAAGTTCTTCTTCCCTCTCGTGTAACCTGGGTAAACATATGTGCAGGTTCGAGATCGCCTGTTTGCGAGGAACGGTGGGAAGCAGGAAGTCTTCGTGACACAAGGTAGATCGATTGATTTGCCCTTTTTAACCGAACTGAGTGGTGGATTCTCCCTCGACAGGCTATGGCCTTACGGAAACCAGCCCTACCACACATCTCCTTTCGACGGCTGACTCCATAAGGAAAGTTGGAAGCATTGGACCTCTGCTGCCCAACTTGGAGGCGAGGCTTGTGGTTGATGGTGAGGGGGATGGCCTCATTGACGCTGAGCCTGGCCAGCCAGGGGAACTTTGGTTGAGGGGCCCAACGATCATGAAGGTTCGTACCCTCTTCTCTCCGAGAAATTCTTATAATGCTGAGGTTCCTCGCTTCTTTTTTAGGGTTACCTCAACAACGTTGCTGCGACAGAAGATTGCATTACGAAAGATAGATGGTTCAAGACCGGCGATATTGCTATCATAGACAAAGAAGGCTTTTATTATATTGTAGACCGAAGGAAGGAATTGATTAAATACAAGGTTGGCATGCGTATATTTGGTCTTCCAGCCCTCTGATTGTCTAACGGACTTCCATCCTTGTAGGGCTTCCAAGGCAAGCGCGAGAATTTGTCCGTGAGGCTGTCGTACTGACACAGCGCTGCTGTAGTTCCACCGGCTGAACTCGAGAGCGTATTACTCACCCATCCCGACGTAGCGGATGCTGCTGTAATCGGCGTGTACGACGCTCAGGAAGCGACTGAGCACCCCAGGTGAGCAGTGCACGTCTCAGATACTGCGTTAAAATTTCTGATCCGCGGTTCCAGAGCT
Source organism: Pleurotus djamor (assembly GCA_029747585.1). Lineage (NCBI taxonomy): Eukaryota > Fungi > Basidiomycota > Agaricomycetes > Agaricales > Pleurotaceae > Pleurotus > Pleurotus djamor. Next base: position 2,225 of record JAPEVF010000200.1, on the reverse strand, counting down.
TATGTTGTCCATGCATCCCCTGACAAGGTATCGACCGAACAACAAAAGATTGACTTCGGCAAGGGTGTTGCGAAGTGGATCGAGTCGAAAGTCGCGAGACACAAATTCTTGCGTGGTGGTAAGTTTGGGTCTGGATGTGCACAAACGACTGCAATCGCTTACTCTTTCTCGTAGGTGTTGTTGTGATTGATGTGATACCCAAGAGGTGAGTCCGGTTCCACAACACGCACAGAGCAAGGTGTCAACTAACGCGAATCCGTAGCGCTGCTGGCAAAATTTTGCGCAGGCAACTTCGCGACCTCGCCAAAGCAGAGGCAGAGAGCCAGCCTATCAAAGCGAAGCTGTAGAGTTCCTCGACGTCCTCCGACATTTAGCAAGATTGGATCTAACATTGTATATTTTCTGTAACCTAATGGTACATGTAGACAATAGTTATCTATAGTACTGCGTTGTTGTAACTGTGGAAGGAGTGGAATACACCTATGGAGCGGCATTAGCATCGAGTACGTGCATTGAGGAGGTAAATTGAAGAAAGAAGATCAGGGTGTCAAATTCTGGAGCATGTCCCAAGGATAAAATCCAAGGGTACCTTGAAGAAATTCAAAAAGAAAAAGGCATCATAAGAAAGAATCGTGCGCGATTGAACTCACCTCATATTTGGCCCACAGCTGACGGCATAGACGTAGCATTTCGAACCGAAGCCCGAGGGGTAGAAAAAAATTGCGGGTGCGCTGAATGAGAGTAAGCCCCATTGAGTTGAAGACCTCAGGTCGACAATCGCATAACTTTGTCTATGAGTAACGAACTGTCTACCTCCCAGCTGGACAACCGAGCCATAGACCCCGCTCGTATCTTCGCGGAACCCAGACCTTAACCGGAAAGCACAGATAGGAGGAAATAGACAACAGAGTGGTCGAGACGGAGCCCCTCAATCGAAATCGTCGGAACAAGACAGGAACGAGTCCAGCCCCGCCGACAAGATCGATTGCAGCGAGAGGCAATACATTCTCGCCGATCCAACTGCCCAAGGATCCAGCGCACTTGAAGCTGGCTGCTTTCCCATTTATTTGGACAGGGACCTGGGATGGCTCTGTATCTCCGGGGACTTTCCCCACAGCAGAAGGTGAAGAGAGCGAACGAGGCTCTCTGTGCGTGAGCTGCGACAGCGATTCTTCAGACAGCGCGAAAGGTGAGTTGTGTAAAGATCGAGAAAAAAAAATTGGGATCGAGTTTTGTGGATCGGGCTGAGTCAGCGTTTCCCACGGCTACGACCCCACAGTCCGTGCCGACATGCTCTGCCTTCCCTTATCCAACGTATAATACCTTCTCTCCGTCATTACGACACTCACTCGTTTCCCATGTCTGCAAGTCCTGATCCATCATCATCTCAAACATCTAGAAAGCCTCCCCCAACGATACCCTTTGCGAACTGGCCGACGATAAAGATTCTTAATCCGCCGCAAGGTGAGTCAGCGGGTGGTATGATTTTCATGGAAATGTGCTCATTCATCCTTTCGCAGGCCGTTTCTCCCCAAGAACTGACGAACGATGTTTGATGTACTGCTCTCAGAGCGTTACGGGTCGCTTTCATAGGAAAGAACCCTACTGCCGTGCAATATGCATACGCAAAGTCTTCACACACGAAGTCCGGAATATCGTCTCATTTCGGACGCACCGAAATGTAGACGCTGAGGGGAAGGCCAAGTTTCTTCTACCGAAGGAGGGCCAACCCGAGAACCTTCCGAAGTACTTGGGTGGTATCGATCATGAGGATGAGGAGGATGAGGAGCGAAGTCAGCCCTCCCGGCAGAAGGGTGACGCTGCGAAGTACTGGGATGAAGGGTGGTACTTCTGGCACACAAAATCATCACAAGGGGTCTGGGAGAAGGTTCTCACTATGCGGAGGGACTTGGAGTCGCAACAGCAGTATGATGTGGCTAAAGACAAGCGGAAGCAGGACTGGGAGCAATATCAAGAATACTTGAAAGAAGTTCAAGGTGCTGCTGCTCGTACACAACCCTCTACCGAGGCTCGTGCCCCCGATAGGTGGTATGGTCCAATAGTACCCCCTCCACCAATGCAGGACATCACGTAAGTAGTGCGTTTTCTCTCTTTGACATGACACTGAATGATTTTTCCAGCGCCGAGTCCCTTCTAATAGCCCTACCGCCTCCTCTGCCTCCACTGTACAGCAAGGTCGAGAACCTTCTGGCACCAACCCATAA